>SKCR01048836.1:0-105936 GCA_019454045.1 Zanthoxylum bungeanum | reverse complement strand
AGGAGTTGATTCAATATTTACATTTGTTCCCAACACAACATATATTCCAATCTAGCAATTCGATAAATGAATGTTGCGTCATTCAGTTTAAAATTTTCATTATTTATTTATAGCTTGATAGCTTGATGGCAACCCAATTCCTTTCGCACCCTTGTGAGAGGGAGTTCAAATCATAGATCTCTTATACTAGCCCAAGAGGTTTTAATTTGCCAAATATCTTAAGAAGCACCCAATAACTTAGTAAAATTTTAACTACTTAAAACAGTCAATTGCACAAATTAAAAGCTAGTAGTACACCATATTAACTCTAATAATCTGACTAAGCATACTGCATTTTTTTTAGAAAACGTTGGAAACTTCATCGTTCACTCCATCCGCGTTTAAGCAGAGTAGATAAAATCTCTGATTACCTTAGTCTCTTACAGAAAACGCATTCCCTATAATCGAACTCAAGATCTGAAAGCTAAATCCTGAGTCTCACGCCATTAAATCATACCCTTTTGAGACCTAAATTTACTCCTCACTAATAAAATCCAAAATTACAAACCAACAAATCAATTGAATCAGAATTTTCGCACTAGTAAACAAAAAGTATAATTATATAGTTTAACAAACTTTATAAAGTTTATTAATTCACAATTTAAAAAAATTCACAAAATCTGCCAGCGAATTAACATATACCACAACACTAATTCCACATAGCACTAAGTATACACAACTACACTAAAAAAAGGGATTTTTTTTTTTATGAAATAATATCTAGAAATAGGCCTACTCTCACCCCCTCTGACAACAGCCCCCTTGTCTCCTTAGATATTTTCAATTTTACCCCTTTAATTTTTAGAAACAAACCAAATATATCCCAACATATATATTTATTTTATTTTATTAATTAAATTTTTTATTTTATAATTTTTTTTACTCTTTATATATATACTAGTTTTTGCCCGTGCCTACTGCACGGTGTTACAGTATTTGGCCCGTGCCTACGGCACGGTGTTACAGAATTAAATGATTTTATTTTTTTATTAAATGATGTTCGTGCCTACGGCACGGCACGATGTTACAGAATTAAATGATTTTATTTTTTAATTAAATGATGCCCGTGCCTACGGCACGGTGTTACAGAATTAAATGATTTTATTTTTTTATTAAATGATGTTCGTGCCTACGGCACGGCACGGTGTTACAGAATTAAATGATTTTATTTTTTAATTAAATGATGCCCGTGCCTACGGCACGGTGTTACAGTATTTGGCCCGTGCCTACGGCACGGTGTTACAGAATTAAATGATTTTATTTTTTAATTAAATGATGTCCGTGCCTACGGCACGGTGTTACAGTATTTGGCTCATGCCTACGGCACGGTGTTACAACATTAAATGATTTTATTTTAACTTTCTATTTGAAAATTTGAAAATTTTGACAATTTCCATCAATCAATTCACTCTCTTTCCTCCAATTACCAATGAAATGATCTGAGCCGTTAATTAAGTCACATAAAGAGAGCCGTTGGATGCACTCTCTTTCCTCCAACACCATTCTCCTTTATTATATATATATATATATATATATATATATATATATATATATTTGTTTAATAAATATTACAAATTTCATATTTATTAAAAATTTAATTTGTGTAAATTTATTTTTAATAAAGTAAATTTATTTTTTTTAAAAAAATTAAAGTAGATATAGATACCGATTTACGAAAGTAAATAAAACAAATAATTTTTAATAAATATGTTAAATTTATTAAACAAATAGACTATCAAAAAAATTATTTTATAAATTAATTTTATTTGGTAAAATTATATTTTTTAATACATAATTAGTGTTAATTAAATAAAAAATAAATCGAAAAAATTAAATGAATAAATACTTAATTGTAATATTTAGTAAAAAATAAAAAATGTAATTAATAAAATTAATAAAATGGCAAATGAAATTATAATTAGATATAATTATTTTTAAATTAATATATATATATATATATATATAATTTTTATCATTTATAATAATGGTAGGAGTGATAAATTATAAGGGATGAATATGATGATAAAATTACAGGGGACAATAAGGAACCATGCCGTCATCGGTCTCCTCAGGAAAGCTCCATGAAATTTCCATTGACGTCGACGTCGACGTCGACGTCGACGTCCAGGCTCGTAAAAGATAAGCAAATATCTTGAGGAAAGCTCCATGAAATTTCCAGGAAAAGGAGGGAGCAAGTGGGAAGAAAGCTCAAAGCAGGATTTAAATTAAAGTCATATATATTTCCTTTTATAAGTAATTTACATGTCTATATCATGCTTACATTTATTCTCAACTCTTAATACTCCCTGTTTCAGTAACAAAATTTCCTTCATGGCTTCATCATCATCTTCTTCTTCAAGAAAATATGAGGTCTTCGTCAGTTTCAGAGGGGAGGACACTCGCAATGGATTTACTAGCCATCTAGCTGCAGCTTTGCGTCGGAAGCAAATAGAATTCTTCATTGATGATGAGGAACTTAAGAAAGGAGATGAGATTTCGCCCGCCCTTTCGAATGCAATCGAAACAGCTGATATTTCGATAATTATCTTCTCAAAAGACTATGCTTCTTCCAAATGGTGCCTCAATGAACTTGTCAAGATTCTTGAATGCAAGAATATGAATGGCCAAATTGTTATTCCGGTTTTCTACCATGTTGATCCATCTGATGTGCGAAAACAGAATGGGAGTTTTAGAGAATCTTTTGTTGTTCAGGAAAACAACTTCAAGGAGATGCCGGAAAAGGTTCAGAAATGGAGGGCAGCATTGACAGAAGCAGCAAATTTATCGGGATATGATTCCACCGAAACCAGGTAACTCTTAAAATTTTTCCTTGTAACCAGAATGTGCACTGACTGAACCTTTGTTTATGAAAATAATTAAAAAGAGGTGCAATTATGTACAAATAATACATCCAGTATCCATGGGGAATCGGAGAAGGGTGCTACTTTGATAAGAGTTTTGAATTTATTTGTAATTACTCTTCAGGATCTCTAAAAGCTCCTCTTAAAAGCGTCAACCTGGAAATATTCAGGAATTGGTGTTTCAGATCCTTCGCAGAATTCTGATTGCTACCGCCAAAACACCAATTTCTGAATATTTCTAGGTTGATGCTTTTTAGAAGAGCTTTTGGAGATCCTGAAGAGTAATTACAGATGACTCCAAAACTCTTATCAAAGTGCACCCTTCTCCGATTTCCCATGGATACTGGATGATCACACCCCCACATTCATTTGTACATAATTGCCCTTCTCCGTAGGCACGGACATCATTTAATTAAAAAATAAAATCATTTAATTCTGTAACACCGTGCCGTAGGCACGGGCCAAATACTGTAACACCGTGCACCGTGCCGTAGGCACGGACATCATTTAATTAAAAAATAAAATCATTTAATTCTGTAACACCGTGCGTGCGTAGGCACGGGCATCATTTTAATTAAAAAATAAAATCATTTAATTCTGTAATACCGTGCCGTAGGCACGGGCAAAAACTAGTATATATATATATCGCAATTGTCAAATAATATTTCTTACTCATATTAGAGTTTTTCTATTCTCTTTTTTCTCATTTGAAATCATATCTCTCTCTATAAATAACTTTTAAATACTTAGTTTTCTTTCGATGAATTCCAATAAAATTTAATATATTTTATTCAATTTAAATTTAAATTTTCTTATCTAACTTTAAATCTTGATCCATCCATATTTCACTTTGCACTAATTAATAGGCACAGTCTTGCATGCTGAAGCATAACAAATAATAAAAAGTTCATAAAAAAAAACTTATAGAGATAATTTAAAGTCTAAATTAACTTTACAATAACTAATAGTTAAATTTACATCCTGAAGTACAACAAATAAAAAAAAGATCATGCAAAAATTTATAAAAATAATTTAAAGTAAAATAACAATCAACAATAGACCCGAAATCAAAAATAAGATTATTTTCCTTCAAAAGTTCAAATCTTCAGGAGTAAAATCAGGCAAATCAACTTCATGCCTTTAAAGCATAGGCACAGGTTATTATCCGCAGACATACTGTCATTCCCCACACCTCAACTAAAAAGAAAATACTAATTAATATGTATGGATAGGTCCACCACAAAAAAATAAAGATATAAAATATATATATATATATATATATATATATATATATATATAGATATATATATATATATATATATATATATATATATCTATATATATATATATTTATTAAATTCAGCAATCTCAAGACGGTATAAAGCATCTTCATAATCATATCCATTCTCATACTGTAGATTGTAGAAGCAACGGATTTTCCCCTACTATTAAGGGTAAATACTTCTGCCATCTTCCTTTCAATATATTTCTGTTAGCTAAAATGACCTGTAAACATTAAAAAAATAAAAATAAAAATGTTCTTAAATCAAAAAGAAAAATTGAAAAAGGCATTAGAAATATGGGTCATGCTAACTAGTGCCCTAAGGGCACTCATTAAGGGTCCATTTTTGGTAAGTTTTTATATCACTTTTTGGGGGAAAGTAAAAAATTATCAAATATTAATTACTTTTTCATTTTTTCTATAAAATTTTCCTAAAATGGATCATTAACAAGTGCCCTAAGGGCACTCATTAGCATTTCCTAGAAATTATAGAAGAAGAGTGTTCAAGCGTGAGAACCGAAACAATATGGTCTGAATTTTGCACAACTTTTGAGTTTGATTTTTGTTACATTTTGGGCCTTTAAGTTGTAGGATTTTTTTTAAAGAAAATTTCATTTATGTACTTCCATGTTTACTTAATTACACCTTTGTCTTAAATCTGTTGATAATTAAAATTTTGGCTACTATATTTATTAAGTTTTCACTTAGACCCAACGCACTTTTCGTTTTATAACTATAAAATGTTTAATTTATTTCGCATTTTCATACTCCACAATCTCATATGTTTTAAAAATTTTCATTCTGGTCACTCTTATCTTAGCCAAAAATAATTATATAAGACTTCGAATATGACAATTATAGTGCTCGAGTCTCATATTTAACTATCCGATATGGGGTCAAAAACTTTTAATTGGATGTTAAAATGATATTCTAATGGATTAGAGGCAAGCCTATGAAACCCTAATCAAGGTTTGGGTTGAAATCGGAAAGTGGATCAAAGACATAATTTTTTAGATTCTGCATTCTGGTGATAATTGGGTATTCCTAACACAAAAGGAGCCATTATTATTATTTTTTTTAAAAAAAAAAGAAAAAGAAAAAGAAAAGCCCGGGCAAAGGCAAGTTCACAGGTGAACGCAAAGGGAAAAAGTAGTGACAAACTATGAGCATCTTTTTGGCTTTCATCACTTGACAGATACATATTGGTTCAAAATTTAAGTAAAATAAAATTGAACATCAAAAACTTCTACAAAGGTAGATTGCTCGGTTCTGGGACCTCCTTCCACGAAGGCATAAGTTGGTACTCCTTCAACCAACCGCGCCGCCACTTCTTCTTCTTCTTCAACTTCTTCTTCCTCTTCCTCTTCCTCTTCCTCTGCTTCTGCCTCCTCATCCTCCCCAACTTGTGCTATTGTTCCTTCCATATCTTCCTCATCCTCTGATGATGGGGTTACTGACAGTTCCTCATCTTCGCTATCATCTTCAAAATCTTGAGAAAGACGAAAATAAAACTCCGAATGATTCGGACCATGTATTCTCTCATCACCCAACCCACCCTAATGATTAGAAAGGCAAATACAAATTATTAAAAGAAATTATTATTATTATTATTATTATTATTATTATTATTATTATTATTATTATTATTATTATTATTATTATTATTATTTTATTATTATTATTATTATTATTATTATTATTATATTATTATTATTATATTATTATTATTATTATTATTATTATTATTATTATATATTATAAATATATATATATATAAACGAATGATGATGTATAAAAAAGCTCTTAACAAAGCATTAGTAAGGTATCTGTTTACTTGCCAAGTGCAATATTTAGGATTATAGGCAGTCAAAATCACCGACCTGGTAAAAAACGTCATCATCAGTCGTGTACTTATTCTTTGAGGTGGGAAGTCACAAGTTAGTGGTCGGCCATGACCAGGAATCATCTGAATTAGCATGAGGCCGTTGTTGCACTTGTAACACTGAAAATGAATTATATATCTATTTGAAAATTAACCATTAATTAATTAATTAATTAATATTTAAAAGTTTTTGAATGATTTATACATGTTGAGAGAAGTGAGGTTCTTTCAAGTCATCCAGAATAAGATTATTTTCCTTCAAAAGTCCAAATTCTTCAGGAGTAAAATGAGGCAAATCAAACTCCATGTCTTTAAAGCATAGACACATGTTATTATCCTCGGACATACTGTCACATTCCCGACACCTCAACTAAAAAGAAAATATTAATTAATATGTATGGATAACCTCTCCCCAATATATATATATAGATTTATTAAATTCAATAATCTCAAGACGGTATAGAGCAGCTTCATAATCATATCCATTCTCATACTGTAGATTACAGAAGCAACAGATTTTCCTCCTACTATTAAGGGTAAATACTTTCGCCATCTTCCTTTCAATATCTGTTAGCTAAAATGACCTGTAAACATTAAATATATCTATATATATATATATATATATATATATATATATATCTATATATAATATATTATATATAAATATATATAAAAAAATGTTCTTAAATCAAAGAAAAATTGAAAGAGGCATTAGAAATATTATAGAAGAAGAGAGTGATCAAGCATGAGAACCGAAACAATATGGTCTGAATTTTGCACAACTTTTGAGTTTGATTTTTGTTACATTTTGGGCCTTTAAGTTGTAGGAATTTTTTTAAAGAAAATTTCATTTAAGTACTTCCATGTTTACTTAATTACACCTTTGTCTTAAATCTGTTTGTAATTAAAATTTTGGCTACTATATTTATTAAGTTTTCACTTAGACCCAACGCACTTTTCGTATTATAACTATAAACAGTTTAATTTATTTCGCATTTTCATACTCTATAATCTCATATGTTTTAAAAAAATTTCATTATTGTCACTCTTATCTTAGCCAAAAATAATTATATAAGACTTTGGATATGACAATTATAGTGCTCGAGTCTCATATTTAACTATCTGATATGGGGTCAAAAACTTTTAATTGGATGTTAAAATGATATTCTAATGGATTAGAGGCAAGCCCATGAAACCCTAATCAGGGTTTGGATTGAAATCGGAAAATGGATCAATGACATAATTTTTTAGATTCTGCATTCCGGAGATAATTGGGTATTCTTAACATAAAGGGAGCCATTAATTTTTTTTTAAAAAAAAAAAGAAAAAGAAAAAGAAAAGGAAAAAGAAAAGCCCTGGCTAAGGCATGTTCACAAGTGAACGCACATGGAAAAAAAGTGACAAACTATGAGCATCTTTTTGGCTTCCTTCACTTTTCAGATACATCTTGGTTCACAATTCAAGTAAAATAAAATTGAACATAAAAAACTTATATAAAGGTAGATTGCTCAGTTCTAGGACCTCCTTCCACGAATGCATATGTTGGGACTACTTTAACCAACCGTGCCGCCTCTTCTTCTTTTTCTTAAACTTCTTCTTCCTCTTCCTCTTTCTCTGCTTATGCCTCCTCATCCTCCCTAACTTGTGCTATTGTTCCTTCCATATCTTCCTCATTCTCTGATGATGGGGTTACTGACAGTTCCTCCACTTCGCTATCATCTTCAAAATCTTAAGAAAGATGAAAATAAAACTCCGAATGATTCAGACTATGTATTCTCTTTCACCCAGCCAACCCTAATGATTAGAAAGGAAAATACAAATTATTAAAAGAAATTATTATTATTAAAAGAAATTATTATATATAACGAATGAGTGTATAAAAAAACTCTTACCAAATCATTAGTTAGGTATCTGTTTACTTGCCAAGTGCAATATTCAGGATTATAGGCAGTCAAAATCACCCATCTAGTAAGAACTTCATCATCGGTTGTGTACTCATTCTTCGAGGTGGGAAGTCACAAGTTAGTGGTTGACCATGACCAGGAATCATCTGAATTAGCATGAGGCCGTTGTTGCACTTGTAACACTGAAAATGAATTATATATCTATTTGAAAATTAACCATTAATTAATTAATTAATATTTAAAAGTTTTTGAATGATGTTTACCTGTCGAGGGAAGTGAGGTTCTTTCAAGTCATCCAGAATAAGATTATTTTCTTCAAAAGTTCAAATCATTCTTGAGTAAAATCAGGCCAATCAAACTCCATGTCTTTTTAAAGCATAGACACAGATTATTATCTTCAGACTACTGTCACATTCCTGACACCTCAACTAAAAGAAAATACTAATTAATATGTATGGATAGCCCCACCCAAATATATATATATATATATTTATTTATTTATTAAATTCAGCAATCTCAAGACGGTATATAGCAGCTTCATAATCATATCCATTCTCATACTGTAGATTGTAGAAGCAACGAATTTTCCCATACTATTAAGGGTAAATTTTTTGTCATCTTCCTTTTCAATATATTTCTGTTAGCTAAAATGACCTGTAAACATTAAAAAAAATAATAAAATAAAAATGTCTTAAATCAAAGAAAAATTGAAAGAGGCATTAGAAATATTATAGAAAAAGAGTGATCAAACGTGAGAACCGAAACAATATGGTATGAATTTTGCACAACTTTTGAGCTTGATTTTTGTTACATTTTTGGCCTTTAAGTTGTAGGAATTTTTTTTAAAAAAATTCATTTAAGTACTTCCATTTTTACTTAATTACACATTTGTCTTAAATTTGTTGGTAATTAAAATTTTGGCTACTATATTTATTAAGTTTTCACTTAGACCCAACACACTTTTCGTATTATAACTATAAACTGTTTAATTTATTTCGCATTTTCATACTCTATAATCTCATATGTTTTAAAAAAAAATTCATTATTGTCACTCTTATCTTAGCCAAAAATAATTATATAAGACTTCGGATATGACAATTATAGTGCTCGAGTCTCATATTTAACTATTCGATATGGGGTCAAAAATTTTTAATTGGATGTTAAAATGATATTCTAATGGATTAGAGGCAAGCCCATAAAACCCTAATCAGGGTTTGGGTTGAAATCGGAAAGTGGATCAATGACATAATTTTTTAGATTCTGCATTCCGGTGAAAATTGGGTATTCCTAACCCAAAGTGAGCCATTAATTTATTTTTTTTTTAAAAGAAAAAGAAAAATTAAAGGAAAAAGAAAAGCCCTGGCTAAGGCATGTTCACAAGTGAACGCACATGTAAAAAAAGAAGTGACAAACTATGAGCATCTTTTTGGCTTCCTTCACTTGACAGATACATCTTGGTTCACAATTCAAGTAAAATAAAATTGAACATCAAAAACTTCTACAAAGGTAGATTGCTCGGTTCTAAGACCTCCTTTCACGAAGGCATATGTTGGGACTCCTTCAACCAACAGCGTCGTTTCTGATAAGATTGCACAATCAAGATGAGTAATTGAAGGGAGAAAATCAAGGGATCTCAAACCTTCAAACATTTTAACATTTATCTTGTAATTAATCCTTTCCTTTTATTGTAATCTCTTTGTATTTCAATTTCAAACATTGTGTATATATAATGCTGAATGGCACTATGAATAGTAAGAGAGAAATATTATTCAAACTTGTCTTCTCTTCATGGTATCAGAGCTGAGATCCATTATCTAAAAATTTTTTTTTCCCCGACCACATTCTCCCCTTTTTCTGTTCAATGGCCACCGATGGTACCCAAAATGTCATCCCCAATGCCCAAGACCCAACAAAGCCTCTAATCATTGTTACTATCCACAACTCAATCAAACTCACATCAACAAATTACCTCTCCTGGAAAACCCAAATTGAAGCCACCCTCATCGGCTATGACCTACATGATTACATTGATGGAAATCAACCCACCCCACCTCGTACAATCAACACAAACAATGTAACTTCTCCCAATCCCGCATATCGCACCTGGCTACGCCAAGACAAACTAATCTTTGCAGCTCTGGTCGGCACCCTCTCACCATCTCTGGTTCCTCTCATCACCCAATCTACCACCACCTATGAAGCCTGGCAAACCCTTGCCAACACTATGCGTGCTTGATGGACTTGATGATACCTATCAGTCCATCATCGACTCTGTCAATGGCCGTGACTCCACTATTTTTATTCGATGAACTCCATGAAAAACTCATCAACAAGGAGTTATCCCTCAACAACAGGGCTAAACCACCTTCCCACCCGGCATCTGCCCATCCCACCAATGTTCGGACCTACAACCGACCTCATCCTAATCACACTACCCAGCCCGGTCGGTTTGCACCCACCACCAACCCCTCAACCTACCAGAAACTCTCCCACCAACCCTAGATCAGACCGACCACCCCCTCGTCCTTTTCTTGGACGGTGCCAATGGTGCCACACTCATGGTCATGTGGTCTCCCAATGCCCTCTCTTCCGCCAACACTTCCCACGAGCGCAACAGCCAGCCGTCCCACCAACTCGTACCAACCCTCCCCGCCCGAGCAGTCCCTGGCAATATCAAGCTAATGTCATCACCACCTCTTCCTCAAACCCCGCCTGGCTACTTGACAGTGGAGCCTCGCATCATGTCACTACAGACCTCAACAACCTTACTCTACACAATCCTTATGACGGCACAGATGAAATCATGATCGGTGACGGCACAGCACTCCCCATTTCCCATCACAGTTCTACCTCTCTTAATACTCTGACTCACTCTTTCAACTTATCTAATGTTTTATTATATGTTCCCACTATGAAACGTAATCTTATCTCCATTTCTCAGTTTTGCAATTCCAATAACACTTCCATTGAGTTCTTACCCTCTTCCTTTAATGTGAAGGATCTCCGCACGGGGGCAATTCTGTTACAGGGTCGGACTAAAGATGGTGTATACGAATGGCCGACCTCCCCCACTCGGTCCCCTCTCATTGCTTTTCCAGTGTCAGAAACTACTATACCTGAGTGGCATCATCGGCTCGGGCATCCGTCATCGTCGGTCTTCAAAACTATCATGTCTTCATTTAATTCAGATGTTTCTCTTTCCTCTTATCTTAATTTCAATTGTAATTCGTGTCAATGCAATAAAGTCACAAGCTACCGTTCTCTTCATCTACTCTTACTACATCTACACCTCTTGAGGTCATATACACTGACTTATGGACCTCTCCGGTCTACTCGTTTGATAACTTCAAATACTATATAATCTTTGTCGACCACTTCACCAAATATATTTGGCTTTATCCCCTCAAACGAAAGTCGGATACCCGTGATGTATTTGTGCGCTTCAAGGCACTAGTAGAAAAATTCTTCAACCGACCAATCCTAACGCTCTACTCTGACAATGGGGGGGAATATCAAGCTCTCACTTCCTTCCTCACAATAAATGGGGTCACACATCTCACTTCCCCTCCTCACACTCCAGAACACAATGGGTACTCTGAACGTCGTCACCGACATATCGTCGAAACAGGTCTCTCTCTCCTTACCCACATCCATGCCTCTTTCATATTGGCCCTTTGCCTTTTCCACTGCCGTCTACCTTATAAATCGCATGCCTACACCGACCTTACACCACAAATCACCATATCTCCAACTACTCGGCCATATGCCGAACTACTCAAAACTGCGCAGCTTTGGCTGCTGTCTCTGCTACCCTTGGCTTCGTCCTTACACATCTCACAAACTCGACTCCAGGTCCTCTCCCTGTCTTCGTCGGATATTCTCTCACTCAGAGAGCTTATCTCTGTATCGAGCCCTCCACATATAGACTTTACTCCTCCCGACATGTCCGATTCGTTGAGTCAGTCTTTCCCTTTGCCACATCACAAAAGTCTCCTACCCCTAACCACCCCGTCCACTGTCTCTGAATGGTGCTCCATTACCTTCCCGCTACTAAACTCACCATCACTTACTACTGACCCTGCACATCCACAGGTTGTACCACCCACTGGTGCTCCTATCCAACCCGCCTACCTTTTCACAGCAATTCTACAAGTACCACCACTTCACAAGTATAGCCGATCAATCAAACCCCGACCGACCACATGAACCTCCCAGAACACCATCATTACCCGACCACACCAACCAACCACATAACCCCGATCACACAGGCATCGCACAACCAACCTACCAACCCTCCCCATACACACAAACCCCGACCGACCACATGCTCACTCAACATCAACCAACATAGCCGACCATACCAACACCGACCAACCAAATAATCCCTCCACATCAACCAACATAACCGACCACATACCACCGACCAACCCACGAGATCACTCAACATCAACCACTACAACCAACCACCCCACAACCGACCACCAACAACCACCCTCCAGTACAGCACGTGTCATTGTTACACGCTCCAAGAACAACCTTCATAAACCGATCCAAAAACTTAACCTCAACACCCAGCTTCATCAACCTACACTCGAACCCTCCACCATTACCCAGGCCCTCAAGGACCCTAAATGGCGACAAGCTCTGTCAGACGAATATAATGCTCTTCTTCACAATGGGACATGGGAACTAGTGCCACCCAGTCCCGACCAAAACCTGGTCGGCTGTAAGTGGATCTTCCGCACAAATTTAATGCTAATGGCTCTATTGACAGGTACAAACTCGATTAGTTGCCAAAGGATTCCATCAACGTCCCGGTGTGGATTATTATGAAACCTTCAGCCCAGTCGTCAAGCCGACCACTGTCCGAATTGTTCTCAGCCTTGCGGTTAGTCAACGATGGTCCCTCCGACAACTTGATATCAACAATGCCTTTCTTCAAGGCACTCTCACTGAAGATGTCTATATGTCCCAACCTCTTGGCTTCATTGATCGGGATCATCCCCACCACGTCTGTAAACTGAAAAAGGCCATCTACGGTCTCAAACAGGCTCCTCGAGCATGGTATCATGAACTACGTCAATTTCTTCTACAGTCCGGCTTCACCAACTCACACGCCGATACCTCACTGTTCATCTTCAACCACAGCAACACCACATTATATCTCTTAGTCTATGTCGACGACATCATCATTACCGGGAATAATGTTCAAGCTGTCCACAAATTCATTTCCAAACTCTCACAGCGCTTCTCTCTCAAGGATCTTGGCCAACTTGCTTATTTCCTTGGGGTGGAGGTCACTACACACAACAATGATCTTTTCCTAAGTCAACGCAAGTACATTGCCGATCTGCTCACCAGAACCCACATGATTGACGCCAAGCCAGCCTCAACTCCTATGGCAACAAACCCGATACTCACATTACATTCTGGCTCTCCTTTACCTGATCCGACCGAGTACAGAACTGTTGTCGGCAGCCTCCAGTATCTCTCCCTCACTCGACCGGACACTGCTTATACAGTGAACAAACTTTCTCAATTTATGCATCAACCGACCACTGATCATTGGCATGCAGTCAAGCGATTACTGCGATATCTCTGTGGCACCCTGGATCATGGCATATTCCTCCGCCACAACTCCCCTCTCGCACTTCATGCCTCTCCGATGCTGATTGGGCTGGTAACAAGGACGACTACACCTCCACTGGTGCTTACATACTATATCTTGGTCACAATCCTATTTCCTGGAGCTCCAAGAAACAACGCACGGTTGCGCTCCTCCACTGAAGCTGAGTACCGATCAGTAGCCTCCACTGCTGCAGAAATTAGATGGATTTGTGCTCTTCTTACCGAACTTGGCGTCACTCTCTCTCTGCAACCAGTCATCTACTGTGAATGTTGGTGCAACCAATTTATGCTCCAATCCTGTGTTCCACTCGCGAATGAAACACGTAGCGCTTGACTACCACTTCATCCGGGAACAAGTTCAAACTGGTCTCCTCCGTGTCTCCCACATCACTGGAGCTGATCAACTAGCAGACGCCCTTACCAAACCACTTGCTCGGTCTCCATTCAACACACTAAAGTCCAAGATCGGACTCTCTCCACGACCGTCCATCTTGTGGGGGGCATGATAAGATTGCACAATCAAGATGAGTAATTGAAGGGAGAAAATCAAGGGATCTCAAACCTTCAAACATTTGTAACATTTATCTTGTATTAATCCTTTCCTTTTATGTAATCTCTTTTGTATTTCAAATTTCAAACATTGTGTATATATAATGCTGAATGGCACTATGAATAGTAAGAGAGAAATATTATTCAAACTTGTCTTCTCTTCAGTTTCTTCTTATTTTTCTTCAACTTCTTCTTCCTCATCCTATTTCTCTGCTTCTGCCTCCTCATCCTCCCCAACTTGTGCTATTGTTCCTTCCATATCTTCCTCATTCTCTGATGATGGGATTACTGACGGTTTCTCCTCTTCGTTATCATTTTCAAAATCTTGAGAAAGACGAAAATAAAACTCCGAATGATTCGGACCATGTATTCTATTATTATTATTATATTATTATTATTATTATTATTATTATTATTATTATTATTATTATTATTATTATTATTATTATTATTATTATTATTATATATAACGAATGAGTGTATAAAAAAGCTCTTACCAAAGCATTAGTTAGGTATCTGTTTACTTACCAAGTGCAATATTTAGGATTATAGGCAGTCAAAATCACTCATCTGGTAAAAAACTTCATCATCGGTTGTGTACTCATTCTTCGAGGTGGGAAGTCATAAGTTAGTGGTCGACCATGACCAGGAATCATCTGAATTAGCATGAGACCGTTGTTGCACTTGTAACACTGAAAATGAATTATATATCTATTTGAAAATTAACCATTAATTAATTAATTAATTAATATTTAAAAGTTTTTGAATGATTTTTACCTGTCGAGAGAAGTGAGGTTCTTTCAAGTCATCCAGAATAAGATTATTTTCCTTCAAAAGTTCAAATTCTTCAGGAGTAAAATCAGGCCAATCAAACTCCATGCCTTTAAAGCATAGACACAGGTTATTATCCTCGGACATACTGTCACATTCCCGACACCTCAACTAAAAAGAAAATACTAATTAATATGTATGGATAGCCCCACCCCAAATATATATATATATATATATATATATATATATATATATATATATATATATTTATTTATTTATTTAGTATAAATTCAACCATCTCAAGACGGTTATAGAGCAACTTCATAATCATATCCATTCTCATACTGTAGATTGTAGCAGTAACGGATTTTCCCCATAATATTAAGAGTAAATACTTCTGCCATCTTCCTTTCAATATATTTCTATTAGCTAAAATGACCTGTAAACATTAAAAAAAAAAAGGTCTTAAATAAAGATAAATTGAAAGAGGCATTAGAAATATTATAGAAGAAGAGTGATCAAGCGTGAGAACCGAAACAATACGGTCTGAATTTTGCACAACTTTTGAGCTTGATTTTAAATCACCCCTTTCTGCTATTTAACGTTCAGGTAGCTTTGACTTGAAAACTTTAAAAGATTTTAGTATGAAATTTTGTTTAAATAAAAATAAAAAAAGTCTACAATTTCTGGTAAACATAGCCCTCATGTTTACTTTTTAGCGAACATCCGTACCAACTCCATTTTTTAATTAGTACTAAAAAAACCGGAGTGTGCTATCAGATTTTGGTTGGATGAGGATCAAAGTAGCATAATATTGAATGATTGCGCTGTCAATCACAATGGACGTGAGAGTAGAAAGAAGAAATCTCGACCTTAGAGAGCTATGGGTGAGCTTTGAATTGAGTCCTTTGTTTTTTACGGTTCATAAATTTTACATTTCTACTTTAAATTGTTTATTATATTTCTCATTAAAATAGGCAAATAATAATAGCACATGATAGAAAATCTCGATAAAAATTTCTATTTATTAATACTTAATGTTGACAATATATGGCAAAAAAGTTCGTATCCTTCCCGGGGTCAAAAAAGCTCGAGCCGGGCTTCAAAATGAAGGTTTGGTTCGGGCTCGGGCCCAGGCTCAACCCAAAAAGCCCGAGCTTAAAATAAATAATTAAATATTTTTATTTATAAAATATATTTATATAATAAATTTTTTCTATTTATAATTTTTTATAATAAAAAATGGGCAAGGGTTTAAGATGAATAATTAAATATTTTTATTTATAAAATATATATTTATATAATAAAACTTTTTTATTTAAAATTTTTTATAATAAAAAAATCGAGCCCGGGCCAATACCGATGACAGCTAGGGCCAGGCTTATCCCGGGCCCGTTTTCATCCCCTACGGCTAAATTGTACCAAAAAACTTAATTCCTACATGAATAAATGGATTGACAATTTAAATTTTTACTTTTTTAACCTAATTATTTCATATTCTTATAATAAATACATCACTAAATTCAAATTCAAATTATGATAATTAAATTATAAATCTTTTTCCACCAAACTATTTAATGTGGGCTTAAACTTTTACTAACCCAAAAAAAAAAAAAAAATCTGAAAACTGAAACCATACAGTAGAATCGCAGACTTTTGTTAGTTATTGCCAAGGTATCTCAAAAACGAGGGGTATCTTCGAAATAATTTTGTTTCAAATTTAATTATGAAATCACATTGTTAAATTGTTTAGGAAGAACAATATTACTTTATTTTTTTCGAAATCGTTGAAAATCCCGTCGCCAAATCACTCATTTCGGGCTTAAGTGGAACAAGTAAAATTCCTGACTGTCATAGGTTCTTACAAAAAACACTCTCTGGATTCGAATTCAGGACGTGAAGGTCGGATATTGAACCTTACTCCATCAAGCCACGCTCCTTAGGACAAGAACGATATTACACTTTCAAGTACAACATAATTATAAAATCGCATTGTTAAATTGTTTGGGAAGAACAATATTACACTTTCAAGTAATTCATATACATAGACACACACATATACATACATACGTGTGTGTATCCTAACATTGTATATTCTAATAGACATTCATGTATTATATTTAGAGAGCTTGAAATTATTTGGGTTAAACACTCATACTTAAATCTTCTTTATCTTTTGTGAGTATCCAAGTTGTATTGTAAAACTTTCTAATATTTCAAACATTTGTGGTTATGGAAATCCCTTATTGAGTGAGAATACTCAAAATGGTGATATTGTTATAAAAGGTTTAAGAGTGAACATAGGGATAAAACTCCTATTATCGTAAAAGGTTTGGAGTAAGCCTACATATAAAACTCTTGTGTAAAAGTATAAATTGAACCTTGGGACAAAACTCTTGGTTTGAGAGTGAGGCCTGAAAAATTCTTGGTGTAAGTTGTGGATTCGATTTATATAGTAATAAACTTCAAGCGCGGCTTGGATGAATGAACATATGTATTATTGGCCGAACCTCAGTGATTCCCAATTTCTCACAAGGATGTGGGATACATCAGAAACCCCGAATCTTGATAGAACAATTCTTTCAAATTGTACAAAAGTTGGCTTGCTTTCCCTCATCAATCCACAATTACAACCATCTCAGTATGTTATCTTTCTAGGGCTGCGAAAGTTGAGGTCTTTTCCAAACAACCTTCATTTTATTTGTCCAGTATCTATTGATTTCTCCTACTGTAAAAATCTCACAAAATTTCCAAAGATTTCTGGAAAAATTAACGGCTATACTTGTGCCACATTGCAATAGAAGAAGTTCCCTCATCAATAATGTGCCTAACTTATCTTGAAGTGATGGATTTGAGCCATTGCATAATGCTGAAGAGGCTTTCAACTAGCATTTATCATTTGAAATCTCTGAAGTGCTTTATCTTGTACAACTTAAGCCTTGAGAGTTTCTTATGTTAGGGTTAGTGCTCAGAATGCCAATACGGATCGTATTCATGTCCGATTCATGAATACGAACAATTCCTTACATAATATTACTTATTTATGTTAATACTTCTTGCTTTTATATACATATTCGATCTAATTACGATTATATTGAAACTAAATATTATTTAGTGATATATATATATTAGACAAAGACCCGATAATATAATATAGTGCATAATTACAAAGCAGTTTGTAATTGACATTGGGAAGTGACGCTACTATAAGTATATTATCAAATAAAGTTTCTGGTCAATGTGAGTTCCATTTTTATTGGCATGTGTCCGTGACAAAACAAGTTCAATTGAGTTGTAATCCTTCATGAAGATCTTTGTACAATTGGACTGGTTTTTGGCTGTTGTGCATCAGACATGCGTTCGTGGTGCGTTCATTACAAGGTTCGAACATGTGGCGTTAGTGACGCGTTCGTCTTCGGGTTCGAACGGGAATTCTAGAGAGCAAATGTTCGAGTCTCATTCTTGTTGGGTTCGAACGGGATCATTCCAGAGAGCATCCGTTCATTGTGCGTTCAATTGGCGTTCGAACGAGTCTTCACAGAAAGGGCGCGTTCGAGTAGCGTTCAAGTAAGCGTTCGAACGCGACTGCGATCTGAACGTAATTTTGGCCTGCAAAACCCTAGGTTTCACCCTACCTATAAATATAACACTTAGCCGCCATTCCCTATTAGTTGAAAGAGCTGAAACACTTTTCCTTGAGCCAAATCTCTTAAAGCTTTCAACTCTCATTGATTCCACCATTGAAGACTTCTTATCTCCTTGTCTTCTTCATTGATGGTGTGAATGTTTCTTTGATAAACCTTCAACATAACTTAACCCAAATTCCCTAATCCTTTAGAGTTCTTTAGGAGGAAGTTTGGTAGTCGGAGTTCCGGCGTCATTGGTGATACAATCTGCTCAGAGACTTCAGAGGTTCTGAAGAAAATCGTGGGTCGCGGGCTTGAGGAGTTCCTTGAGTTCTTGCAGTATTGAGGTACTTAAGTCGGTGGAGTTTCCACCATAGGTCTTGACCATCGCTGTAAGTTTTTCTCTATATAGTGGATTCGGGTGGTAGCCTATACCCGGAGTGGTTTTTTACTCGGAAGAGTTTTCCACTTCGTCACCAAAATTATTGTGTTGATTTTGTGTGGTTTGATTTAATTTTGCTGCTTTAATTTATTATTATTGTTTTAATATTTGCAGCATAATTTTATTTGATTGCTATTGTGGTTGCCTGTTTTTCATCCATAGTTGCAGTAACAGGACTTGTCCTGCTTATTGTTTATAATTCCGCATAGGGTCAGAACCTTTGTGTAAAATTGAATTTTCAGTCAAGATTTACTAACACAGGTCGGTTAGTAAATTCGCCGAGACCAGTACACGTAGTATATCGAGACGTGTAGGTGTTTATATATATATATATATTGGATAAACACTGAACGACTCACTGAAGATTTCCTAATAGATGGTACACCAACGTCAATAAGAATCTTCTCGGGTCAAGTGAGCATAATGATCCTTTGACTTGAGATATCATTGTGGATTTATGAGGTATCCTCCACACTTTGATGACAGTCACGTCACCAATCTATTTAGATCAGACCTCCGCATGTTCATTGGGTGTGGACTGATCCTCAAGATATCATGTGTGTATCAAGATAGGATCCGTCAGTTCTGTGTACAGAGCACAGGTATTCAATGTACAATTAGCAATCTGTTAAATCCATGGGCCCATGGTACACTGTAGAAGTAGTTATGAGTGTTATTAAGAGATTGCTAATAGAATCATCGACGAGATTATACCTATAGAGATTTGACGTTATTATCTATATCTCTGGGATAATCCGGATACCTGTGACGGAGGGATTATCCGTATGCGATGACCTCGACCTGTATGGTTCATAGAGTTTATCTGTGTTCGTCATAATTTTCTGTGTTCGTCATAATTTACAGTGGGTAGATTATGGATACGAAATTAGATTTCGTGACGGATATGTTTGAACCTAGAGAGTCTCAAAATGAAATATACTCGTAGAGCACTATGACAACTTTTATGAATAATACTGATTATTTATAAGTCGTTTAACGGTTAAACGAAGATACATGCGTTTGGGATCTTTCGGCTATTTGTTAAATGTTAAATTGTGATATTTGACATTTATTATTTAATATATGTATTTTGATTATTTAATGTAAATATGATACAGATATTTAAGATATTTATATTTAATTATCTGATTATTCAAATGTTGAATAATTAAATTAATTAAATAAGAAATATCTTTTTACTTTATTAAAGTAAGTAAGATGGCTTATTTTAATTGGTTGGAATGATCTTTTTTAATTGGTATAAATGGCTTGATTTAATTAGTCCAAGTGTGGTATTTAATGGATAAATACAACATTTTTAATTAAATCATTTTTCAATATTAATTAATGAAATAAAAAATTGAAAAATTACTTGGCTATTATTCTTCCAAGTTTCGGCCACTTTAAGGAAAATATATAAGCCTTATTTTTTCATTTTTTGTTTCATATTCAAGAACCCTAAAATCAAATACAAAGTAAGGTTAAGAGAAAAAAAGAAGGAAAAGAAGAAAAACTTGGAATCTTGGTATTTTTGTAAGTTTTTCTTTACTTTCTTCTTCATGAAAAATATTTCTATGACTCTAGGCTTCAATATGTGTAGCTTAGATCTTTCTCTACTCCTTCGTATTTGTATTTTGATGGTTGGGAACTTGGTAGAAAGATGAAAGTATGTATGTTAATAAGATTGCTTGAAATTAGTTCTTAAGCACTCGTTTAGCCATTTGATGGTGATGTTGTCATTCTAGAATTGCTTAACCACTAATAAATGATCTATAATTGTTCTTGAGTTGTTTTATAGTGGTGAGATTTGTTTGGTGTGGTAATGATTGAATTAAAGTATTGAATTTACTTAATTTGGTGTTAATTGGTCATTTGGATAATTTTGAGAAATTAGGGTTCATAACTCTTTCCAAATTTTGGGCTTTTCATATATGTGTTAATTAATGATGTATATATGAATTATATCAATTTCGGTGTTGATTGGACTTGATCCTAAATGGTTTTGAACCAATTTGGACTAAAGTGTAATTCTTAAAAACATGAGGGACCTCTCAACAATATAGAGAAAATTATTTTCTTGAATTGCAATTTGTATTTTCATGTATAGGACATGTATAAATCATTTTGGTAGTGATTTGGAATCACCTAATTATGTATTTGACAAATTAGGACTAAAATGATCAAAATGCAAAGTTTTAGGGCATTTCCGTAATTACTGAAAAATCTGAAATTTTTTTCAGAATTCTATTTTTCATGTATATTTGATGTACAAATCATTTTGGTTGTGATTGGAAATCACCTAAGCTTGTTTTGAACAACTTAGGACTAAAATAATGAAAATGGAAAGTTTTGGAGTGTATGGTAATTTATTGAAATTATGATTTGTGGGTTAAAAATTTATGTTTTTGAGTATTGAGTGATTAAAATAAATAAATTTATTTTAATTACCAAAGAAAAAAATTAAAAAAAATGAGAAAATTTATTTTTCCCGCATTCCGCTATACATGGCAATGGGCCGGGCTCGGGCCGGGCTTTGATAAGCCCGGCCCGAGCCCGGCCAAAAAAAAATTGGCCCGAGCCCGGGAAAAGCCCGGCCCGGGCTATCACCGGGCCGGGCCGGGCCGGGCTGGCCCGGTCGGGCTCGGGCTTGGCCCGGGCCCGGTTTTTTAATTATAAAAAATTATCAATTAAAAAAAAATATTATATAAATATATATATTTTATAAAAAAAAAAAATATTGAATTATTTATTTTACAAAAAATTATATGAAAAATTATAATTTCTTCTAATAAAAAATTATAAATATAAAATTTATTATATAAATATATATATTTTATAAATTAAAATATTTATTTTTTTATTTTAAGCCCGGGCCGGGCCGGGCCGGGCTTAAATCGTCAAGCCCGGCCCGGGCCCGGGCCCGAGCCGGGCTCGGTTTCTAAGGCCCGGCCCGGGACTTTCGTCTCCCGGGCCGGGCTGGCCGGGCCGGGCCGGGCTTCGGGCTAAATTGCCACCCATACATTCCGCTGTGTAACCCGGATATTTTAATTTACCAAAAACCCCAACATCCCAGAAATATAGGAGAAAATGGAATATTTAGAACACGTGTCAATTACAAAGATTCCACAAGATATTGACCATCTATCATCACTAGAAGTGTTAAATTTGAGTTTGAGAGTTTACCTGCAAGTATCAAGCATCTTTCAAAGCTAAAATGGCTTGACTTGAGCAATTGCAATATGCTTAAGTCATTACCAGAGCTTCCATTGTCTCTAGAACTCTTAGAAGTAGGGGATTGCAAGCAACTCCAATCTTTGCCAAAGATTTCATCAAGTCTAGAAGAACTGGATACATCCATACTTGAAATGCTTCCCAACGACTATACTAGTGAATTTACATCCATGTTCTTCTTTGGTGGTTGCTTGAAAATGAATGAAACAGCAAACAACAAGATTTTGGCAGATTCATAACTAAGAATTACAATTACATCACTGAGAAGATTCATTGAAAAGGTACCAAAATCCCTCATCTCTTTAACTCTGACCTTCTACGTTATATCTGAAATCTTGGTTTTCATTTTACAGGAATTTTGTGGAGGCCTTGAAGGGTCTGTCATTATTTTCCCTGGGAATGAAATTCCTGAGTGGTTCAACAATCAAAGTTCAGGATCCTCAATAACTATTGAACTGCCACAGAACTCTTACAGAAACTCATGACTGTCTGTCAAGTAATTATTGATTTCTCCTCTTGTGTTAATCTTACAGAGTTCAAATATTTATGGGGAAAAAAAAACTAGTCTTGAGCGACAAATGATTACAGGTGAATTTATTATGCATGCTATAATCTTAATGAATGGTCACTACAATCGAATGTGGAGTTACTGGTATAGATAAGTTACCTTTTTATGTCCCTACATGCTGCAATCTTTTTTCTCATATTCATGTATCATGGATTCGAGAGATTCTTTGGTGCAACAGTGGTATAGGTGACGTGGTACCACAAGCCAATCATCCACTGACATGTAGAGTTTCTTTACCTATTTTTAGTTGTTTTTTACTTTTTAGCATGCGTGGCAGTGAATGATTGGCTTGTTGCATGGATGACGTGGTACCACTGTTGCATAGAAGATTTTCTCCATGGATTCATGGTATAATTATTTTGCTCTCATTAATTTGTACTTTGATTTTAATACGCAATTAATTTGTTTTCGATTGCAGTTTCTCTTTTTATGTTTTGGTAAATTGAGTTCATGTAAATATGTTAGAACAATTTGCATAAATAAAGAAAATGTTACCGTTCATCAGGAATATAAAAATCGAATTAGGCTTGAGTCGTAGACTATGTCGCTCTCTTTAAAAATATATTGGGAAACATTTTCATCCAAATTAAAATTACTATGGAAATCAGTCCAAACACAGTAGATCCGAATATGGCAGCTTCGGCTGGCCAAAATGTAGTGGCAGCCCCCGTGGCTGACCAAACTGCAGTGGCAGCCTCTTCGGCTGACCAACTTGCATCAGCCTCTGGGCTTAATATGGCAGCCGTTGTGGCTGGCCAAGGTGTTGCTGCCTCTATGGCTAGGCAACCTGTTGGACATGTGAGCCATGTCAATCCGGCCGCGGAAAAACCTGAAAAATTCAGTGGACAAAATTTATAACGGTGGCAACAGAAAATGTTATTCTACTTGACCACGTTGAACCTTGCGAGGTTCCTAAAGGAAGATGCTCATGTACCCAAAGAGGGTGAGACTGATTTTCAAGGCCCAACCGAATTTTTAATTTTCTCTACAATTTTTCCAAGCCTTTTGTAATTCCATAACAGCTAAATTTAATTAGCTTGGTGGTTACATAGTTTAATTTCCATTAGTGCTAATTTAATTAGCTTAGTGGTTACAACAATGTGTAACATCTCCCATTATGAAATTTAATTGGCTAGTTAATTTCTATTAATTGAGATGTGTTTTTCTTTTCCTATATAAACAACATCAGTTCTTGTTTTCAATATATGGAATAGAAAAATAGAGAAAGACATAGCGCACACACGAAAGATCATTTTCTTTGTTTTGTTATAAGGAGAGTTCAAATACTTTGTGGTTCGTTGGATACGAGTCTGGTGGTGCCCTTTCTCGTACGTTTCCGTTGTATCCTGGGAAACAATCGTCCCACGTTCTACTGCACCTACGGTAGGGGACGGATTTGTTTTAAGGATATTGTTGTTTTACAACAAGCCTCGGGAAAGTTCTGATTTGCCTCTGACTTCAGCTTCAGCTTCTGCCTCTGCCTGCCTCAGCATCTGCCATCATCCTCTACCTCAGACTTTGTTCATCAGCCTCTGCCGTCAGCCTCTGCCTTCAGCATCTGCCTCTGCCTCTGCCCAGCATTTGTCATCTGCCTCTGCCCAGCATCTGCCTCTACCTGTCTGCACCGAGGATAATAATTATAATTGTAATTTTTGTCATATTCGGATTTCCCAATTACCGTGTAATAATTGTAATAATCATTGTAACTACAGTCTTAAAACAAATTCGACTGTGTGGATATGGAAATCAGTCCAAACACAGTAGATCCGAATATGGCAGCTTCGGCTGGCCAAAATGTAGTGGCAGCCCCCGTGGCTGACCAAACTGCAGTGGCAGCCTCTTCGGCTGACCAACTTGCATCAGCCTCTGGGCTTAAATGGCAGCCGATGTGGCTGGCCAAGGTGTTGTTGCCTCTATGGCTAGGCAACCTGTTGGACATGTGAGCCATGTAAATCCGGCCGCGGAAAAACCTGAAAAATTCAGTGGACAAAATTTTAAACGGTGGCAACAGAAAATGTTTTTCTACTTGACCACGTTGAACCTTGCGAGGTTCCTAAAGGAAGATGCTCATGTACCCAAAGAGGGTGAGACTGATTTTCAAGTGATCAGTGCGATCGATGCTTGGAAACATTCTGAATTCCTATGTGGGAATTATGTGCTAAATGGGCTGAGTGATTCCTTGTACAGTGTGTACGCCAGAATGAAAACAGCAAAAGGGCTTTGGGAATCTTTAGACCAAAAATATAAAACTGAGGATGCCGGTACTAAGAAATTTGTCGTAGGCCGTTTCCTAGATTTTAAGATGGTTGATTCCAAAACTGTGTTAAGTCAAGTACAAGAATTGCAAATTATTCTAGCAGAAATACATGCTGAGGGGATGGTTTTAAGTGAAACCTTTCAAGTAGCCTCGATAATTGAAAAACTACCACCTGGTTGGAAAGATTTTAAGAATTACCTAAAGCATAAGCGAAAAGAAATGAGTATTGAAGACTTGGTTCTTAAGCTCAGAATTGAGGAAGATAATCGTGTATCTGACAAGAGAGGCATAACTCATGAGGCCAAAGCAAATGTTGTTGAACATGGCCAAAAGAACAAGAACCCTAAGAACACAAAGATGGGCCCCAAAGGAGAAGTTTCCAAGAAATCCAAATTTCAAGGAAAATGCTTCAACTGTGACAAAATGGGTCACAAATCTTCTGAGTGCAGATTACCGAAGAAGAAAAAGAATCAAGAGGCTAATGTGATGGAAAATATGACTCAAGATGTTTCAGACATTAACCTTTCTGCTGTGGTTTCTGAGGTGAATCTGGTGGGTTCTAACCCAAGAGAGTGGTGGATTGACACTGGTGCCACTCGACATGTGTGCTCGGACAAGAGCATGTTTTCTTCATTTGAGCCTGCTGGAAATGGGGAAAAAATATATATGGGAAATTCAGCAATATCTGAGATTGAAGGTCAAGGAAATGTGATTCTGAAGATGACCTCTGGGAAAGAGTTGACTTTGAACAACGTACTGTATGTACCAGAAATACGGAAGAATCTTGTGTCTGGATTGCTTCTGAACAAGCATGGATTCCGGATGGTGTTCGAGTCTGATAAAGTTGTTTTGACTAAAAATGGGATGTATGTGGGAAAATGGTATGTAACTGATGGGCTCTTTAAGCTCAATGTAATGGTTGTTAAACCCAAAAATATCAATAAAGCTAGTTCTTCTGCTTATATTGTTGGGTATTCTAATCTATGGCATGGTAGATTAGGACATGTTAATTTTAATTCATTACGGAAATTAATTAATATGAATCACATTCCCAATTTTAAAATTGATAACAAACATAAGTGTGATACTTGTGTTGAGGCAAAACTAACTAGATCATCTTTTCATAGTATTGAAAGAAACTCTAAACCACTTGATCTTATTCATACCGATGTACGTGATTTTAATTCAATACAATCGAGAGGCGGTAATAAATATTTTATTACCTTTATTGATGATTGCACAAGATTTTGCTATGTGTATTTGATGAAAAGCAAGGATGAAGCGATAGAGAAATTTATTCTCTATAAGAATGAAGTTGAGAACCAACTGAATAAAAGAATTAAGGAGTTAAAAAGTGATCGTGGTGGTGAGTATGTTTTCCTTTTGAATCACTTTGTGAACAAAATGGAATCATACATCAAACCACAGCTCCTTATTCACCTCAATCCAATGGGATTGCGGAACGGAAGAATCATACCTTGAAAGAAATGATGAACGCTATGTTAATCAGCTCTGGCTTACCTCAGAATATGTGGGGAGAAGCTGTCTTATCAGCTAATTACCTTTTAAATAAGGTACCACGGAAAGAAGCAGGGAAAACTCCTTATGAGATGTGGAAAGGAAGAGCACCTTCCTATAAATTCCTACGAGTGTGGGGGTGTCTTGCCAAGGTAGTTATTCCTCCACCTAAAAAGGTGAAGATAAGACCAAAAACTGTTGATTGCATTTTCATAGGATATGCACATAACAGTAATGCTTATCGATTTCTTGTGCATGAGTCTAATATACCAGATATTCACAAGAATACGATAATGGAGTCGAGGAATGCATCCTTTTTCGAATACGTTTTTCCTTATAAAACTAATTCGAATTCAAATGTGCACAAACGAGCACATGAGACTATCATTGAAGATAGTCAGGACCGAGAACAAATAAATGTTCCAGAGGATCAACAAGTTGTTGAACTTGAACCAAGGCGTAGCAAAAGAGCTAGAACGGAAAAATCATTTGGTCCAGATTTTCTGACATTTTTGCTAGAAAATGAACCTCAAAGCTATAACGAAGCTGTAAGGTCAGCTGATGGTGCTTTGTGGAAAGATGCCATCAATAGTGAAATTGAATCCATCTTACAAAATCACACCTGGGAGTTAGTGGATCTTCCTCCAGGATGTAAACCTTTAGGGTCCAAGTGAATTTTCAAAAGGAAAATGAATGCAGATGGATCAATTGATAAGTACAAAGCAAGACTTGTAATTAAAGGTTACAGACAACCTGAAGGTCTTGATTACTTTGATACTTACTCTCCTGTAACCAGGATAAATTCCATAAGGATGGTAGTAGCGATTGCAGCTTTGCGCAATCTTGAGGTACATCAAATGGATGTAAAAACAGCCTTTCTGAATGGAGATTTAGATGAAGAAATCTACATGGAACAACCTGAAGGCTTTATAGCTCCAGGACAAGGAAAGAAAGTCTGTAAGTTAGTTAAATCCTTGTATGGATTGAAACAAGCTCCGAAACAGTGGCATAAAAAGTTTGATGACACCATGTTGGCAAATGGTTTCAAAATCAATGAATGTGATAAATGCATTTATGTCAGAGAGACAGAAGTTGGCTATGTCATTTTATGTCTCTACGTTGATGATATATTGATGGTCGGGAGCAATGTTAAAATGGTGAAATCTACCAAGAATATGCTTAAATCCAAGTTTGACATGAAAGACATGGGTCTAGCAGATGTCATTCTGGGAATAAAGATCTCTAGCAGATGTCATTCTGGGAATAAAGATCTCGAGAAGTCCTGAAGGACTTATTCTTGATCAGTCGCACTATGTGGACAAGATTCTTGGTAAATTCAACAATGATGATTCTGCTGTGGCTAGAACTCCTTTAGATGTGAGTCTACATCTATCAAAGAATATGGGAGAGGGTATATCTCAAGTAGAATACTCTAGAGTGATCGGGAGTTTGATGTATCTATCGAGTTGTACAAGGCCTGATATAGCATGTACAGTAAACAAGCTCAGCAGATATATGAGTAATCCAGGGGTTGATCACTGGAAAGCAATAGTGAGAGTACTTAGGTACTTACGTTTTACTCGTAATTATGGGTTGCACTATCATAGATATCCAGCTGTAGTCGAAGGATATAGTGATGCTAATTGGATATCTGACATGAAAGACTCAAAGTCTACCAGTGGCTATGTGTTTACACTAGCAGGTGCAGCTATATCATGGAAATCCTCCAAACAGACTGTGATAGCCAGATCTACAATGGAATCAGAATTCATTGCATTAGATAAGTGTGCTGAAGAAGCAGAATGGCTTCGAAATTTTCTGGAGGATATTCCAAGTTGGCCTAAGCCAGTGCCAGCAATTTACATTCATTGCGATAGTCAATCTGTAATTGGAAGGGCACATAATAATATGTATAATAGTAAGTCTAGACATATTCGTCGTAGACACAATACCGTTAGACAATTACTCTTTACTGGAGTTATTTCGATTGACTATGTAAAGTCAAAGGATAACATTGCGGATCCGCTAACCAAAGGGTTAAATAGAGAGTTGGTTGTGAAATCATCGAGGGGAATGGGACTAAAGCCCATTAGATAAATGTTTATTACGAAGGAAAACCCAACCTTGTTGACTGGAGATCCCAAGATCTAGGTTCAATGGGACAACCTACTCGTAAAAGACATAATTGATTCACTGTGGGGGGTTACCCTATAGTCCATTCCTATGGTGAAATGAAACAGTGATGCTCGTATGAGTTGAGGTTAAGCAAAATCTTTTAATGATTCTTATGTGTCGGGAATCCGAGCAGAGTATTACGAGATGCTCTTAAATAAGAAATCACATATGTGAGAGAGAAGTGGGGCCGCTTCAAAGGGAATTGTACGGGACTCAATTCTTAGAAACTCTTGCAGAACCAGGTTGATGTTCATGGCCAAAATGAACATAATAATGAGAACTCAGATGTGTTAGGCTAAATATCTGTGTGATATATATTCTCTATTTACATGAACGGCAGTACAGTTCAATGACATCGCGTCCACTGTCAGCCAGTAAATGAAATATATTTTCACAAGGGAAGGTTCAAAGGATGAGGCCTACCTATCCTATGCAGGTGTTGAACCGTTGAACTCTTCTAGGTCAAAATAAAATGTTTTATAAAATATTTTTATTTGACGTTTTTCACCAATTTCATTCATGTGGGGGATTGTTGGAAAAATGCTTATGAGTAAGCATTTTGAGGCTCATTTTAAGCATGATCCACTTCGTGTTAGTGGTTCTTATTGAATGATTCGGATACTCCTCCGTGAGTACTTCGAAATGGTATATTCATATGCTTAAAATGGTGCTTAGGTGAATGAGAAATTGTTGCTCAAAGTTCACCCATTGGTGTTGGAAAATAAAGAGAAGTGAGCTTGTCCCATATGGGAAAGCTATAGAGAGAATATTAAGCTTATATATGATTTCTCATATGTAGATGGGTAAGAGTTGTAAGGATAGAGGCTCTCTCTACGTGCGCGGGGGGGGGTGCAAATCAAATCCGAACCAAGCTTGGCTCGTGTGCACCCGCGTGTCCTGCGTACGTAGAGAGAGCCTCTATCCTTACAACTCTTACCCATCTACATATGAGCAATCATATATAAGCTTAATATTCTCTCTATAGCTTTCCCATATGGGACAAGCTCACTTCTCTTTATTTTCCAACACCAATGGGTGAACTTTGAGCAACAATTTCTCATTCACCCAAGCACCATTTTAAGCATATGAATATACCATTTCGAAGTACTCACGGAGGAGTATCCGAATCATTCAATAAGAACCACTAACACGAAGTGGATCATGTTTAAAATTGAGCCTCAAAATGCTTACTCATAAGCATTTTTCCAACAATTACTACATTGGTTAAAGCAATCAAATTGTCCGATTGGAAAAGATTCAAACTTTCCCGAGATACCCAAAATAAGGAAGTAATTTAAGATTTAAACTCATCATTAAAAATTTTCAATACCAAATATTAAGACGAAATGCATATTTAGAAAAGTAACCTTCATACTATAAGCATCTAATAGCACTAAACACTAAACTGTTAGCATCTATTCATTCTAATGAATAATGTCAGTTGTCATGTCCTTGATCATTTGATAAAGTAATGACTCAGGTGTACACCAGGCAGAAGAAGAAAGGTAGTGCTGCTTTGATATGCTTTGATCATGAAGTACCAGGCCCAGATATTTACATGGCTTTGCTGCATGATGATTGAAGGCTTTCTATTACCAACTGTTATTTTATTTTTCTGCCAAGTGTCATTTTACTATTAGTCTAATTGTTATTTGATTATTTTTTGTATTCCCCTTTTTGTTAGTAAGCAAGCACCCTATGCGAGGGGGGCGGTGAATTTTGGATTATAAAAGAGAGGAGTGACCACTGACCAAGCAACTAGAACAACTTCGAGAAGTTGCTATTTTATTTTCTTGAATCTCGATTATCAATCTAATTCTTCGGAATCCATACAACTTTACTAATTAATTGTTACAATTTATGGTTCTATCATCATTAAATCAAGTAATAAAAGAGGATCGAGGGACTGCGATCACTTGCAATCAAACATACCAGCAACGAAAACGAAAACATTTATGTATATGTGCAGATAATATTTCTTATTAATAATTTAACAGCTAATTTGTCGAGAATAAACCCTTGTCCACACCTTCTTCTAGGAGCTGATTCAATATCTACATTTGTTCCCAACACAACATATATTACAATCTAACAATTAACTTCATGCACTAAACACATCTAGAAAAGAATGTTCTGTCATTCAGTTTAAGAACTTAAATAGAAAGTTGCCAATACTACGTCAAATACTTCATTATTTATTTATAGTTTGATCGCAACTCATTTTCCTCCCCACTCTCGAAAGATGGAGTTCAAACTTTAGATCTCTTTTACCAGCCTAAGAGATTTTAGTTGGCAAATAAACTAACTAGCACTCAATAACTATGTAAAATTTTCACTAGCTAAAATAGTCAATAGCATAAAATTAAAAGCTAGTAGTACACCATATTAATTCTAATAATCTGACTAGCTTACTCCTTTTTTGGAAAATGTTGGAAACTCCGTTGTTAAATCACCCGACCCGCGCTTAAGGGGAACAGATAAAATCCCCGATTACCTCATGCTCTTACAGGAAACGCAGTCCCTATATTTGAACCCAAGATCTGAAAGCTAAATCCTGAGCCTCACACCATAAAATCGTGCCCTTTTGGGATGTAAGGTTACTCCTCATTAATTAATAATCCAAAAATTACCAACCAACAAATCAATTGAATCCGAATTTTCACACTAGTAAGCAAAATGTATAATTATATATGTTGATGGTGTTTTTAGGCACTATAGTATTTAAAACAGCACGAAAGGGACAAAAGGGTAACTTTCTTCTTGGTCAAAATCATTAAATGCCGACTCGGTCACATGAGTATTATAAACAGTAAGAGACCGAGCACTTTCATCAGTAACCGACCACTTTGGATCAGCGACCGGGCATTAATCAGATTGGCAGAAGCATTCTTAGCTCGAAGGATCATGATGACCGACCTCATGAAGACCGGCCATTCGGCGAGACGTGCTCCAGAAGATAAGAAATCTTATTCCTACAGGATAAGATATTTAATTATCCTACTTCAATGGGGGTAAAATTGATAAGTCAACATCCTAATAGGATAAAGAGAGTAAGATAGTTTTGATTAGGAATCCTTATGGGAAAAGGGAATTGTTTCAACTAGGAAACCTTGTAGGAAAAGAAAATCATCTTAGACTGGGAATTCTTGTATAAGTAGGATTCTGATTTCTTCACCATTATAAATAGGAGGGTAGAGTATGCATAAGGGGCATGAGCATCCAAAACATCAGAATCACTAAGATCAAACTTGTAAACACAAGAGACGCAAGCTTCAGTAATAAAAAAGCAGTTCAGTTCGTGTCCGTGGACGTAGGTCGGATCCAAATCCACCGAACCACGTTAAATATCCTTGTCGATTGGCGTATTATCTGATTTTTCTGCTAAATTTGCTTTTGGTTCCCACATAACCAAACAAATTCACTATTGAAGGAGGATTACCTCGGGAGTAATATCTCCATATTGCCGTGAGTCCAAAATCCAGCCGTCAACAGTTGGCGCCGTCTGTGGGGATTTTTAACAAAAAGCAGTTCGCGTAGTAAGACAATGGCGGAAGGCGGAAATCACCGGTCGATAAGGAGTTCAACATCATAATGGATGGATCGGAAAGAGTGGTCCGAATAGTTTATATGATGTCCTTGTTCTATCGGCTGTCCGAATTCAAGCAGTGGATCAAAGCTAATGAATCAGTTTCAGATATTTAAAAAAAAAATATATATATATATATATATATATATATATATATATATCCCCGTCTCATGAAATTTGTATCGCACTAAACGAACACAAAAAAAAAACACGACGAAGATGAGCTTCTCATGAACTTGGTCGTGCTTTGCTATGCTAGTAACAGAACAAGCTTCTCATGTTTTTGGAAACCCTAACCCTAATTCATTATCAGTTCTATTGATTTATGTGAAGTGGAATGGAATTAGAGAAAATCTTACAAAACCCTAGACCTTCACCTTCTCTCGCATTCACGAATAACAAAAAGGCGATGCCGAATTAGCTGGCGCAGAAGCCTTCAACGCAGATAATTGACAAGTTTCGTGCGCTTTTGAAGATACGAGAGGATGCGGCTAGGGTTAGGGATGGCGACGGGGCTTTGATTACGGAGGAGATTGTGCAGATTTATGATGTGGTGTTGGCTGAGTTGACTTTCAATTCTAAGCCGATTATTACCAATCTCACGATAAAAGCGGGCGAACAGAGAGCGCACGGCGATAGCATGGCCGAAGAAATCTGCAACAGGATTTTCGAGGTCCCAGACGATAAAAAAAAAAAAAAAAAAAACTGCCTTCATTGTATCTTTTGGACAGTGTAGTTAAAAACATCGGAAAAGAATATGTTGGGTACTTCTCTTCTCGTTTACCTGAGGTTTTCTGTGAGGCATAGATGTTATCGTAATGGATGAAGGAGGGGTGTGGATGTTGGATGGTGACTGTGGGGTTAGTAGGGTTTGTTTCAATAAGACTCAGGGTAAAATTGGTGTTTGTAATTCACTAGATAGGTGTTTGGGTTTGTCTCGAGGTGGAAGCAATACATGTATAAATTCTGCTAATATTACAGAAGCGGTTCTTGGTAATAGAGATTGGTCAGTTAGTGAGTGTGAAAATGTGGCCTGTTCAGTTTTGGAAAAATTGGAGGATGATGAACCAGGGGTTTGTCTGAATGAGAGTCAAAGTGAAGTGGATGTTTATTGTGCAGAAATCAATAAGTCGTGTTTAGAGAAAAAAGGTTTCAAGGCGAGGATTTGGAATCATTCAAACATTAGAAATTGCCCTTGTGAGAAATGCCTAATAGCAGTTCACTGACAAAATTGTGATCGACAGGGTAATCAGAAGGATGACCATGAAGTCAATCTTCCCTTCATGGAAGAGCCTGTAGAGGTTATGGCAGAGGTCGGAGAGAGGACGCCTCTGACAGCTGCCACTTGCATAGATAATCCTTTTGACTTAGAGGAGGCTACAAGGTCCTCTCCTCATCATATTGCTCTGGATCAGAATCTTGCTAATGGATTAATAGATATTTTACGATCTAACAAGGGATTATTTCAAGGCGGAGCAAAAGGATTTGATATAGAAAATGCTTTATTGGCTAAATCTGTTCATGGTTTTGAAAAAGCAATATCTGTGGTATCTTATGACTTTGAGGCCATAGAAGACTTTTATTCGGAATCTAGCACTCGCAGTGTAGTTGGAAACATAAAGATTCATGTTCTCTTTATACAGAATGATGCTTGGGCAGTGCCGCCATTCTCCATACCACGCAGTTTAATAGCAGAAAATCCATTTACAAGCCTGCTCTTGTGTTCTTGTTTTCCATCTAGTGTTATAGCAGCTGGTAGAGCTGCGGAATCGTGGTGCCAGAATCTTGCCATTGAGTGGCTCTCAGCAGTGGAACTTGGACTTCTAAAGGGTCGTCATCCTCTTCTAAAAGATGTGGATGTGACCATCAACCCTTCATAAAGGCTTAGCTCTTATTAATGGTGGAGCAACTGATAAGGGCGTCAAAGTTAATAAGCTTGTGGATGTTATGCAGACAAAGACTTTAAATGGTTATTCCATTTATCCTTCCGATGAGATCCCTGAAGATAGGAATTCTGAGGCTCACTTCCATCTAAGAGCTGGTCAACAATTACAGAGAAATTTGGAACTTAATAATAAGGGATTGCAAGTAGTGGGTGATGGTGCATTGCAGCATGCTAACTCTGATGACAAAGATTTGGTCAAATGTGCGGCCATTAGTCCCAATGAACCACCTGTGAGAGCATCAATAGGTGGCCCTGTTTGCAGTGACCCTTGTAGAATTACAAAAAATGCAACGGATCCCAAAAATGTGAGTAAGACATCTTCTCTCATAGGCTTACATTTAATTATGCTTGTTTGTTATGGCACACCCAATGGTTTTGATATTTGTTTTACGGCTCGGGTCTGCTCTTGTACCGCCGAGACCGATGTTTCCTTACGACTCGGGTCTGCTCTTGTACCGCCGAGACCGATGTTTATTTCCGGCTCGGGTCTGCTCTTGTACCGCCGAGGCCGATGTTTATTTCCGACTCGGGTCTGCTCTTGTACCGCCGATGCCGATGTTTATTTCCGACTCGGGTCTGCTCTTGTACCGCCGAGACCGATGTTTCCTTCCGGCTCGGGTCTGCTCTTGTACCGCCGAGACCGATGTTTATTTCCGGCTCGGGTCTGCTCTTGTACCGCCGAGACCGATGTTTCCTTCCGCTCGGGTCTGCTCTTGTACCGTCGAGACCGATATTTATTTCCGGCTCGGGTCTGCTCTTGTACCGCCGAGGCCGATGTTTATTTCCGGCTCGGGTCTGCTCTTGTACCGTCGAGACCGATGTTTTCTTTCGGCTCGGGGCTGGATTTCGTTCCGCCGAGGCCACTCGATTATTCGGCTCGGGGCTGGATTTCGTTCCGCCGAGGCCACTCGATGTAATGGATCTGTGAGAAAGCATAGCACGGGGAGAGACGATGCCCCCATGACGATTGCTTGCTCCAGTGACACCGGACCTAAGGAGGAATGTACCCTTAGTATCCCGGACACTCTTTGATCCATTCATCATTTGGATCCAAGAGAGGCGCAGCACGGGGAGGCGTTGCGCCCCCGTGGAGTGTGTCTGCTCTAGCGTGGTAAGGAGGATCCCTCGTGCAATACGCAGGCTCCACAGTGACCTGACGTACAGAGGATGTGCCCTTACCATTCAAAACGCTCACCTGATCCAAATCCTGGTTCGCCAGGACGCTGAATTGAAAGGTTTAGAATTATGTTTTGGAGGCCTCGGGCAGGACGCTGTTTCGAGGCATCCGTGCTGTTATTTACACTTTAACATTTTACTTTGGGACAAGTGCTAAGTCACCCCCACCTTTTGATTTTACTTGTCATAAATTTGTTTTTGTTTTCCACTGGTCTGGTAAGGGGACGCCCGTGCCAGATTCGGTAGGGCTTCAAAGGTTGATTCATTTCCCTTCTGAGTAAGTCCCAATGAGTATTCGGTTCGGGGCTGGATTCGTTCCGCCGAGGCCACTTGGTATATCGGCTTGGGGCTGGATTTGTTCCGCCAAGGCCTATTGGTTAATCGGCTCGGGTCTGCTCATGTACCGCCGAGACCGATGTTTCTTTCCGGCTCGGGTCTACTCTTGTACCGCCGAGACCGATGTCTATTTTCGGCTCGGGTCTGCTCTTGTACCACCGAGGTCGATGTTTGTTTCAGCTCGGGGTCGGGTTACGTCCCACCGAGTCAACTTCTTTGAACTGGGGATGTAACATTCCCCCAGAGCCAAGTCTTTCTTCCAGCTCGGGGTCGGACCACGTCCCACCGAGTCAGCTTCTTTGGACTGGGGATGTAACATTCCCCTAGGGCCAAGTCTTTCTTTCAGCTCGGGGTCGGGTCACATCCCACCGAGTCAGCTTCTTTGGACTGGGGATGTAACATTCCCCCAGAGCCAAGTATTTCTTCCAGCTCGGGGTCGGGATACGTCCCACCGAGAGGCTTATCATCAGCATGTGATCGGAGCATCTCCCCCATGGTCGGCCTTCTATTGGTCTGGAGAGGTGACATTCCCCCAGAGCCAAATGTTCTTCCCAGCTCGGGGCGGGTTACGTCCCACTGAGTCGATCGTCATCAACATAAGGGCAAAGCATTTTCTCCACGGGTAGATATCAGGATCCTCGTTGACTGAGCACATGAAGGTGGCATGAAGGATCAGATTTGCAGCCAAAACATTTTTTCTCTGCGGTTCCTGGAGTGACCACCGACGGATTCATCGGCACACCATCTTTTTTTATAGTTCCCGGCATCAACTCGTAAACTCGTTGTTACCGAGAACTAGGGGATAGATGTTGATGGTGTTTTTAGGCACTATAGTATTTAAAACAGCACGGAAGGGATAAAAGGGTAACTTTCTTCTTGGTCAAAATCATTAAATGCCGACCCGGTCACATGAGTATTATAAACAGTAAGAGACCGAGCACTTTCATCAGTAACCGACCACTTTGGATCAGCGACCGGGCATTAATCAGATCGGCAGAAGCATTCTTAGCTCGAAGGATCATGATGACCGACCTCATGAAGACCGGCCATCCGGCGAGACGTGCTCCAGAAGATAAGAAATCTTATTCCTACAGGATAAGATATTTAATTATCCTACTTCAATGGGGGTAAAATTGATAAGTCAACATCCTAATAGGATAAAGAGAGTAAAGATAGTTTTGATTAGGAATCCTTATGGGAAAAGGGAATTGTTTCAACTAGGAAACCTTGTAGGAAAAGAAAATCATCTTAGACTGGGAATTCTTGTACAAGTAGGAATCTGATTTCTTCACCATTATAAATATGAGGGTAGAGTATGCATAAGGGACCTGAGCATCCAAAACATCAGAATCACTAAGATCAAACTTGTAAACACAAGAGACGCAAGCTTCAGTAATAAAAAAGCAGTTCAGTTCGTGTCCGTGGACGTAGGTCGGATCCAAATCCACCGAACCACGTTAAATCTCCTTGTCGATTGGCGTATTATCTGCTTTTTTCTGCTAAATTTGCTTTTGGTTCCCACATAACCAAACAAATTCACAATTGAAGGAGGATAACATCGGGAGTAATATCTCCATATTGCCCTGAGTCCAAAATCCAGCCGTCAACAATATAGTTTAACAAACTTAAAATTTATTAATTTTTTAAAAAAAAAAAATCACAAAATGTCTCAGCAAATTAACATATACAACAGCACTAATCCCATATAGCACTAAGCATACACAACTACATTAAAAAAATGGGATTTTTTTTTAAAAAAAATAATATCTAGAAAGAGCTCTACTCCTCACCCCCTTTTACAACAACCCCCTTATCCTTTTAGATATTTTGTATTTTACCCCTCTAATTTTAGAAATTATCTCTCTCAACAAACCAAATATATCTCTCTCTATATATAAACTAGTTTTTGCCCGTGCCTACGGCACGGTGTTACAGTATTTGGCCCGTGCCTACGGTACGGTGTTACAGAATTAAATGATTTTATTTTTTAAATAAATGATGCCCGTGCCTACAGCACGGCACGGTGTTACAGAATTAAATGCTTTTATTTTTTTAATTAAATGATGCCCGTGCCTACGGCACGGTGCACGGTGATACAGTATTCGGCCCGTGCCTACGGCACAGTGTTACAGAATTAAATGATTTTATTTTTTTAATTAAATGATGCCCGTGCCTACGACACGGCACGATGTTACAGAATTAAATGATTTTATTTTTTAATTAAATGATGCACGTGCCTACAACACGGCACGGTGTTACAGAATTAAATGATTTTATTTTTTTAATTAAATGATGCCCGTGCCTACGGCACAGTGCACGGTGTTACAGTATTTGGCCCGTGCCTACGGCACGGTGTTACAGAATTAAATGATTTTATTTTTAATTAAATGATGTTCGTGCCTACGGCACGGCACGGTGTTACAGAATTAAATGATTTTATTTTTTTAATTAAATGATGCCCGTGCCTACGACACGGTGTTACAGAATTAAATGACTTTATTTTAACTTTCTATTTTTTAATTTGAAAATTTGAAAATTTTGACACTTTCCATCAATCAATTCACTATCTTTCCTCAAATTACCAATGAAATGATCTAAGCCGTTAATTAAGCCACATAAAAAGAGCCGTTGGATGCACTATCTTTCCTCCAACACCATTCTCCTTTATTATATAGATAACATATATACTTATTTTATTTTATTAATTAAATTTTTTCATTTTCTTAAATTTATATTTTTTTGCTCTTTACATATATTTTATTATTTATTTAATAAATATTACAAATTTCATATTTATTGTTATTTATTTTGTATTCATTTATTCATTTAATAAAGTAAATTTATTTTTTAAAAGAAAGTTAAAGTAGATATGAATACTGATTTACTTAAAAAATTAAATTAGATATGGATACTGATTTACGAAAGTAAATAAGACAAATAATTTTAATAAATATATTAGATTTAATAAACAAATAGACTATCAAAAAATTATTTTATAATTAATTTTATTTGGTAAGATTATATTTTTTTTAACATAAGTAGTGTTAATTAAATTAAAAATGAATCAACAAATTAAATGAATAAATACGTATTTGTAATATTTATTAACAAAAATCACAAATTATAAAATAAAAATATAATTAATAAAATGACAAATGAAATTATAATTAGTATATAATTATTTTTAAATTAATATATAGAAATATAAAATTTTTACCATCTATAATAATTGAAAAATGAAAATTATAAAAGGAGGGACATTGTCGTAAAATTGCAGGGGAAAAGAGGGGGAGTGGTCGGGCCAGGGGGAGAGTTTTTCTCTAGAAATAGTGTGAAAGGACCCATGCCGTCATCGGTCTCCTCAGGAAAGCTCCATGAAATTTCCATTGACGTTGACGTTGACGTTGACTGACAACCAATGGCTGGTAAAAGATAAGCAAATATCTTGAGGAAAGCTCCATGAAATTTCCAGGAAAAGGAGGGAGCAAGTGGGAAGAAAGCTCAAAGCAGGAGTTAAATTAAAGTCATATATATTTCCTTTTATAAGTAATTTACATCCCTATTTTATGCTTACATTTACTCTCAACTCTTAATAATCTCTGTTTCAGTAACAAAATTTCCTTCATGGCTTCAAGAAAATATGAGGTCTTCGTCAGTTTCAGAGGGGAGGACACTCGCAATGGCTTTACTAGCCATCTAGCTGCAGCTTTGCGTCGGAAGCAAATAGAATTCTTCATTGATGATGAGGAACTTAAAAAAGGAGATGAGATTTCGCCCCCGCCCTTTCGAATGCAATCGAAACAGCTGATATTTCGATAATATCTTCTCAAAAGACTATGCATCTTCCAAATGTGCCTTAATGAACTTGTCAAGATTCTTGATTGCAAGAGATATGAATGGCCAAATGTTATCCCGGTTTTCTACCATGTTGATTCATCTGATGTGCGAAAACAAAGGAGGAGTTTTGGAGAAGAATCTTTTGTGTGCATGAACAAAACTTTAAGGAGATGCCAGAAAAGGTTCACAAATGGCGGGCTGCATTGACAGAAGCAGCAAATTTATCGGGATATGATTCCACCGAATCCAGGTAACTCTTAAATTTTCCTTGTAATTAGTATGATCACTGTCCGAACCTTTGATTAAGAAAATGAAAAAACATTAATCTCTATCTTGGTTCGTTTCGACTTATCAATTTCTAGGAATGAGGCGGAACTCGTCGAAAAGATTGCTGCTGATATTTCTAAAAAAATGGATGATTTGTCAGACTCAACTGATTTAGATGGTTTTGTCGGATTAAATTCACAAATTGAGGAAATTAAAACAATGTTATGTCTCGAAATGCTTGATGTTCGAGTAGTAGGACTTTGGGGCATGGGCGGTATTGGCAAAACAACCCTTGCTAATGCAGTTTTCCGTCAAATTTCTAAAAAGTTTCAAGGCAGATGTTTCATGGAAAACGTTAGAGAAGAAACAAAGAGAATGGGAGCAAAATATGTTCGAGATGAGGTTATTTCTCAAGTATTGGAAGAAAGTCTTAAAATAGGAACTCCCATTATATCCTCAGAAATCCAAAAAAGGCTCCAACGTAAGAAAGTATTGATCGTTCTTGATGATGTTCATGATGACTTCACACAATTAGAAAATTTGGCTAGAGGGCTATTTGAAAGTTTGGCTGGAAGTAGAACTGGAAGTAGAATCATTATAACCACCAGAGATAAAGGAATACTTGATAAATGTGGAGTGAATAATGTGTATGAGGTCAAGGGATTGAAACACAATCAAGCCCTTGAGCTTTTTTGTAGAGAAGCCTTGAGAGAAAATAATCGCTCTGATGATCTTCTGAAGCTCTCAGAGCAAGTTGTGTGTTATGCTAATGGCAATCCGTTAGCTCTAAAAGTGTTGGGTGCTTCCTTTTATCCAAAGAGCAAACAACAATGGGAAGCTAAATTGCTGAACTTGAAACTGATTTCTGAACCTCATATTTATGACGTTCTCAAAATCAGTTATGATGAGCTGAATGAGGGGGAGAAAAAATTATTTCTTGACATCGCATGTTTCCTCAATGGAGAAGAGATATACTTGGTGAGAAGGGTAGAAGATGATCCTACATCAATGGCCACTCTCTTTGATAAGTCACTCATTACAATAGGTATGTTAGGTATGTTTGTACGAATGCATGATTTATTGCAAGAAATGGGACGAGAAATTGTTCACCAAGAATCTGTCAAAGAGCCAAGCAAACGTAGCAGGTTGTGGTGTCATAAGGATGTCCGCCGTGTGCTGAAGCAAAATATGGTAAGATTTTACGCCTTTAAAATAATATCTTTTCACAACCACACCTTCAAGGAATATGATTTGTTTAATTTTTTTTTTAATCAAGTTCTATGAGGAATTAAAAATGTGCAAATGGCCCGCACAATTTTTGTTTTCCCCTAATATAGATTTTGAATTTAAAAAAAATTGAAAGAATTTATATTTTATTTTCAATTAGGAAGCTTTTTTAGAATTTATGCTAATTCATTTTTTTAATTTGTTTACAAGGAGACGGATAAAATTGAAGGCATTTTCCTCGATTTGTCTGTAACAAAAGACATCTATCTAAGTCCTGAAACCTTTGCAAATCTGCCCAACCTCAGATTGCTTAAATTTTATATGCCAGAGCATGAATGTTCCGAATATGAGCTCTAAAGTGCATGTTGAACAAGGTTTGGAATGTCTTCCCAAGGAATTGAGATATTTACATTGGCACCAATGTCCTTTGAAAACATTGCCATTCCATTTAAGCCTAAGAATCTTGTTGAACTCAACTTGCCTTTTAGTAATTTAGAGCAACTCTGGGAAGGGAAAAAGGTATTGGGTACTAATTCCAATAAATATGTATGTATGTATATAATTAATTGTGAAAATTATTTAATCTGTTCTTGTTTATCTTGTTGACAGAAAGCTCTCAAGTTAAAATCTATAGACCTCAGTGATTCCCAATATCTCACAAGGACGTGGGATACATCAGAAACCCCAAATCTTGAGAGAATAATTCTTTCAAATTGTACAAAGTTGGCCTGCTTTCGCTCATCAATCCAGAATTACAACCATCTCAGTGTGTGTCTTTCAAGGGCTGCAAAAGTCTGAGGTCTTTTCCAGAGAACCTTCATTTTGTTTGTCCAGTAACTATTGATTCACCTTCTGTGAAAATCTAACAAAGTATCAGAAGATTTCTGGAAAAATAAAACGGTTATCGTTGGGCTGCACTGCAATAGAAGAGGTTCCCTCATCAATAGAGCCCCCTAACTTATCTTGAAGAGTTGGATTTGAGCGATTGCATAAGGCTGAAGAGGCTTCCAACTCGCATTTGTAATTTGAAATCTCTTAATCTTAGGAACTGCTTAACCTTGAGAGTTTCCCAGAAATATCGGAGAAAATGGAACATTAGAACACATGTCAATTACAGAGCTGTCACCTTCAATTACAAAGATTCCACAAGAAATTGACCATTTATTCTCACTAGAAGTTTTAAATCTGAGTGGAAATAACTTTGAGAGTTTACCTGCAAGTATCAAGCATCTTTCACAGCTAAAACGGCTTTACTTGAGCAATTGCAATATGCTTAAGTCATTACCAGAACTTCCATTGTCTCTAGAACACTTAGAAGCAAGGGATTGCAAGCAACTCCAATCTTTGCCAGAGATTCCATTAAGTCTAGAAGAACTGGAGACATCTAGACTTGAAATGTTTCCCAAAGATTCCATCAATCTTTGTTGGGATTTTCCACTGAAGACATCCCAGTTCTTCTTTGGTGGTTGCTGGAAACTGAATGAAACAGCGGACAAGAAGATATTGGCAGATTCACAACTAAGAATTCACCATATAGCAATTGCATCACTGAGAAGATACACTGAAAAGGTACCGAAATCCACACTCTCTTTAACTCTGACCCTCTACGTTATATCTGAAATCCTGGTTTTCATATTACAGGAATTTTGTGGAGGCCTTGAAGGGTCTGTCATTACTTTCCCTGGGAATGAAATTCCTGAGTGGTTCAACAATCAAAGTTCAGGATCCTCAATAACTATGACACTGCCACAGAACTCTTATAGAAACTTAATCGGGTTTGCTTTTTGTGCTGTGATTGATTATCATGCAGATATGGATCCATTATCCTTTCATTATCATGCATATGTGGATCCATTATTCTTTCAAATAACAACTCCCGATAAAACCAATATTGGAAATTGGTTCCCTTTCACTTTGGGTTGCCCCTCCCCATAGAGTCAGATCATGTCATACTTGGATTTTATCCATGCAGGATTTTTCATACAACACTCTTATTTGAGTTCTTAGTTAAAGAAGATTTTAACAAGGTGAAAGGTGTGGGGTTTGTCCAGTATATGCAAATCCCAACGAGACCAAACCCGACACTTTTACTCTTAAATTTGATGAAGAAATTAAAATTTTGTATGATAAAGCAGGGACGAGTGGAGCTTCTGCAATTGTTGGAACATCTAATGAAGATGAATTATTGGGACCGAATCCTAAGAGAATTTGCAGAGTCATTGAGAACTGAGCTCCCCATTTTTCTTCTTCCTTCAGTAAGTCCAACTCTCCAATTAATTTTTATCTCTCATTTAAAAATGGACATGTTGGAGCAGCACCAATCTATTTTTTATTTGTAAAATAGTTTTATAAATACAATAATTACATTTTTGATTCATTGATATTGTATATGGTATTATCATCTTATCATTTATTTTTTATTTGTAAAATAGTTTTTAAAAAACTCATTTTCTCAGTACTCTCTCTAAGATTTATTGCCTTGAAACTTAATGTTTGAGATGATTTGAACTCGCAAATGAGCTCTCTATTTATAATAAAATACATGACTCAAAAGTCAACAGAATAATAAATACGCCTAAAATTATTTTGATGGTTTGTACTATTTTTCAATGCTCCACCTAAAATGCCTTGGAAGCTTGTAATGGTAGTTTTAACGCATGCATATAACTGGACACTAGAAAGAACTCCCACTATTTTTCATAATTTATCTCATATCTCTTTGTTTTAGGATAACATTTTGATCTTTTATTAAATGAAAACAAAAATTTTGAAAAATCAATTTTTGTACTTGAGGTTTTCATATTTTTATATTTCATATTTTGTTTGCAGGTTTTGTCATATATATTGTTATATATGATTCAAAATTAATGAGTTATAAATTCATCAAATTCTATACCAAAAGATGCACATAAACGATAAATTACAGTCCCTTGGTATAAGGTGGGAAAAGAAGAGGCAGTCCAGTTGAGCGTGACATTGAAGAAAGAAAATCAAATGAACCTTGAAATTACTCAGAATTGGAACACTAAACAAACAAAACTTTGATATTTTAACTCCAATTTTACTTGAGAATTAGAATGACCTCTCCATGCGAAAAATAGATTTTAAATGAACCTTCACATAACACTAACATTACATACAGTCTGAAGGGACTTTTTTAAGCCATTTTATAGTTGAAAACATTTCATTTGTAAATATCATTGGAAGAATTGAATATTCTGATTCCTCAAAACATTTCAAGGCCCCGTTAACTATTAAATAGTATAAAATAAAGCGGTTAAACCTGTTTCCTCTTACAAATCATAAAGAAACTAATAACAGAAATTTCCTGCTTGTCATCGGAAACAAACTTTTGCTTTTTCCATTTATATGCCGCATCTACTAGCATCTTCATGTTAGTTGCTTGAGACTCTTCAGAGAATAGGTAGTCAATGTACTCCTCGTACCTGTCAGGTCAAAATTTTATTTTGTTATCAGCAACCAAACCTTATAATCTAACATGAAAATCAACAAGAATTAACTAGTTTTGTATTTTGATTAGTTGACTAACAACTTCTCTGGATTAAGTGTTGTTATTCAATGGAACTCCTGGCTGGCATATTGATGGACCCATATCCAACTACCCCCAAATTAGGAATCAAAAAACTGCTAAAAGTGCATTATGCAGATAGAAAGATTGCCACTGGTTGCATAGGATTCAATAAATTGGCAAATAATAAGGATTCCAAAACAACTGGAAAATATCTTAGCAATAGAAGAATATATCAACAGTTAACTGGTACATACCCAGCTGACAGCCCATCATCACTAGTAATTTGCCTCCTCTTTTTAAGTTCTTTGGCAGCTTAGCCTGGACTAAGCTAACATCGCCAAGCTCGCCAAAAACTACTCTCCATTTTCAACCATTCTTCCAATACCATCACTCTTTCTTCCTTGAGTTCAGGTGCTGACGTTCTGTAGTAGTTAATAGCTTTCTCGAAAACCCCTGATGAAGACAGAGAAAGATATGAGATTAACATTCAAACTGGTGATAGATTTCAGAATGATCAAATTAAACAGAAAATCATAACAAATAAGGATAAAACACAGCCTGGTATCAAATTACTTACTTCTTGCAAGCTGAATGGATTGTTTCTTCTGTTCACAGCGATCTTCCTGGAAATCCTCTTCCGACAAGTCTGGATTTCCACCATCTTCGCTCATGGCAGAAGCCTCAAATTTACCATAAACTAATCCACACCTTGAAATGCTTTGTTCGATCTAAAAGTCTCTCATAAAGTGCTCTAGTTCTTTCATAATCAACTCGTGATATCTCAAAATCAATATAAGCCTGAAATTAAATGAAATACTTTTGATATCTTGTTCCCATGTTCAATTAAAAAAAAAAAAAATAGAAATTGACAAGGAAAATCAGGGAAGGGCTCAAGATGCTAGGTTCAGTCCCAGGATAATTATTAGGTTCGAAGAAGAACTGTAACTATTACTGCATCTTTTCTCAATGAATTCTCTTAAACATTCAAGTGTAAACACTTGCTACACTAAACTAAGCATTTTCTGAGAAGCGAAACCAAAACCATGTAAAACAAACAGCAAACTAGTCATGAGTGTTGTGAATCACCGATCACTTTAGAGAAAATTTGAGGAAAAACCGAATGTTCTATTACTCACAGGAATAGAATTTACAAGTTTTACGACTAGAAAACTTAATACAAAAACCTCTCTATTTCTCTGTGTTTTCTCTCTATTTTGGGATGCATCTAAGCTTACTAGAAGGCTGTATTTATAGTCAAAAATCGGTTACTGTACACCCTTGATCATTGCCACAAATTGCTCCTTGATTCATGGCATCATCAAAGCTTATTTGGCTTCATTCTACTTAGTCTTCAATGATGGCCTACATCCATGTCTCATGCATGGCAGCTGGAAAGGCAGGAAGCTTCCATTTGAGATGCTTGCTGGATTCATAACAATTCTCCCCCTCCAGCTGCATCTGAAACAGTCGTCATCTGATAGCTATCCCAGTTATGTCTCTGCACAACTCTAGCTTGTCTCGGGTGACCACTTTCGTTAACATGTCGGCTGGATTCTCATCTGTATGGATCTTCACTAGTCTCAGCAGTTGTTGATCCATCACCTCGCGTATCCAGTGATAGCGAATGTCAATGTGTTTCGTCCGGGCATGATACATTGAGTTCTTGCTCAAGTCCAGAGCACTCTGACTGTCACAATGTATCTTGTATTCTGTCTGCTTGATCCCTAACTCTTGGAGAAACCGCTTTAGCCACAATATTTCTTTTCCTGCCTCAGCTATGGCAATGTACTCAGCCTCTGTTGTGGATAATGCAATACACCTCTGCAATCTTGACTGCCATGACACAGCTCCCCTTGCAAAAGTGTAAATGAATCCTGATGTAGATTTCCTACCATCAAGATCTCCCGCCATATCTGAATCTGTATAGCCTTCCAAGATCGGATCAGCTCCCCCGTAACACAGACGAAACTTTGTTGTACCTTTGAGGTACCTGAGAATCCATTTGACTGCCTCCCAGTGTTGCTTTCCAGGGTTAGAGAGAAAACGACTCACTACACCCACTGCGTGTGCAATATCTGGCCTGGTACATACCATTGCATACATAAGGCTTCCAACAGCTGAAGAATATGGTATTGCTGACATTTCCTCTATCTCTTTCTTGGATGAGGGGCACGAACTCTTGCTCAGTTTGAAATGGTGCGCTAGCGGAACGCTGACTAGTTTGGCTTTCTGTATATCAAACCTCTTGATTACCCGTTCAATATACCTCTCCTGTGAAAGCCACAACTTCTTGTTCTGTCTGTCACGAACAATCTCCATTCCCAAAATCTGTTGAGCTGGTCCTAAGTCTTTCATGTCGAAAGCCTTGGAGAGTTCCTTCTTCAGCTGGCTGATCTTCGCTGCTTCTTGTCCAACAATCAACATGTCATCTACATACAGTAGAAGAGCAACGAAATTTCCATCTGGAAACCTCTGAATGTATACACACTGATCTGCTGCAGTTCTTTTGTAGCCTTGACCCACCATGAATGAGTCGAACTTCTTGTACCATTGCCTCGGTGCTTGCTTGAGCCCGTACAAGCTCTTTTTCAACTTGCAAACAAGGTTTTCTTTACCTGAAACCTCGAATCCTTCTGGCTGCTCCATGTAGATTTCTTCATTCAGATCACCATGAAGAAATGATGTTTTGACATCCATCTGTTCAAGCTCCAAGTTCAGTCTGGCTACCAATCCTAGGATAACTCGGATTGAAGCCATTTTTACCACCGGTGAAAAAATTTCATCAAAGTCAATTCCCTTTTTCTGGAGGAATCGAGCTTTGTGTTTCACCACTTTTCCGCTGCCATCTTTCTTGAGCTTGAACACCCATTTGTTCTTCAGTGCTTTCATTCCATGTGGGAGATTGACTATCTCATAAGTGTTGTTTTTATGCAGAGATTCCATCTCATCCTGCATTGCGTGCAGCCATTTGTCTTTGTCCTTATGAGATACTGCTTCATTGAAGGTTTCTGGCTCCCCCTCGTCAGTAACCAGAATGTATTCTGATCCTGAGTATCTGGCTGATGGAATCCGGCCTCTCTCGGATCTTCGTACTGAAGGTTCTGGCTGTCTGTTGTCATCTGGATCTGTGGATGACCCTGAAGCCTCTGATGGAGCAGGCTGCAGCTCCCCCTGCTCAACACCTCTTTCCTCCTCTGGTTCTGCTTCTGGTATGTCTTGCACCCCATCATCATCTGTGGCCGTTGGTGTTGGTGCTGGGGTTGTGTCTGGATTTGCATCGGCATTGTCGGTACTGATTTTAGAAGGCATTTTGGGCTTTTCAATGTCTTCTATTGTCTGGTCTTCGAGAAACACTACATCCCTTCTTCTGATGACCTTCCTATCCTTCGGGTCCCATAACCTGTATCCAAATTCCTCGTCTCCATAGCCTATGAAGATGCATGGGGTAGTCCTTGCATCGAGCTTCTGCCTGAGCTCCTTGGATACATGTGCAAATGCTAAACATCCGAATATTCTGAGGTGAGAATATGAAGGATTCTTACCAGACCACACTTTCTCCAAAATCTCAAAGTTCAACGGTACAGATGGTGATCTGTTGATCAGGTAATAGGCGGCACGAACAGCTTCTCCCCAGAATGGCTTTGGCAGCTTAGCCATACTGATCATGCTTCTGACTTTCTCCATAATGGTGCGGTTCATTCTTTCAGCGACACCATTGTGTTGTGGGGTGCGTGGAACAGTCCTCTCATGTCGAATGCCGTGACTTCCGCAGTAGGCATCGAACTCCCTGGAAGTGTATTCGCCTCCATTGTCTGTACGAAAGCACTTCAGTTTCTTCCCTGTTTCACGCTCAACCATGGCATGAAACAGTTTGAAATAGTCCAGGACCTGATCCTTTGATTTCAGAAAATACACCCATACTTTCCCAGAAGCATCGTCAATAAAAGTCAGAAAATATTTGTTACCGCCTAGTGAGTTTACCTCCAAGAGACCACATACATCAGAGTACACCAGACTGAGTAACCTGATTTCTTTGTAGAAGAGATATTAAAAGAGACTCTGTGTTGCTTACCGAATAGACAGTGATTGCAAGGATCCAGAGTAGCATTTTTGGGGACGGTGATTAGATCCTTCTTTGTCAAGGTAGACAACCCCCTTTCACTCATGTGACCGAGTCTCTGGTGCCACAGATTCTGAGAAGCCTCCCGTTCAGCTACATTTAGGCTTTCTGCACAAATCTTCACATGAGTCTTGTACAAGGTTCCACAGATGTGTCCTCGGGCGATGACCATGGCACCTTTTATCATCCTCCAAGTGTCGTTGCTGAAGTGGCTAGCATAGCCCTGTTTGTCAAGGGCTACCCCCGAGAGTAAGTTGAGCCAAAGTTCTGGAACATGTCTGACCTCCTTCAGGGTTATTGTATACCCTGTATTTGTCCGCAACTGTACTTCACCAATTCCCACTATCTGAGAAGAACTGGTATTCCCCATCTTCACTGCTCCAAAGTCTCCTGATTTGTATGTTGTGAAGAAATCCATGTGAGGAGTGACATGGTAGGATGCTGCTGTATCTACCACCCACTCGACATCCTGAGTTGCGGTGTGAAGGCATGTTTCTTCCTGGCCGGAGCATATAGCTACATCCACCGTAGTAACTACTAGTGTCTCCGCATCATTCTTCTTCGGCTGGTTATTGCCTTGTCCCTGCTCTCGTTGCAGTTTCCGGCAATTTTTCTTCAAGTGGCCTTCTATGCCACAATGGAAGCACTTGTATGTCTTTTTCCTGTCCTTGGACCTGCCCCTGCTTTTGCTTCTGCCTCTTCTTCCACCTTGATGTTTCTCATGTTGTCTTCCTCGTTACTCCGAGACGAGGGCTTCTGTTTGATCTGAGCCCACATCTTTTCTTCTGGCTTCTTCATTTGACAGGGCATCCTTTACCATAGGCATTGAAAGTTTGCCTCCTGGAGCTGAGTTGCTGAGAGTAACCACCAGAGTCTCCCAGCTATCAGGTAGAGAACTGAGTAACAAGAGGGCTTGAACTTCGTCTGCCAGCTGCATGTCTACTGCAGACAACTGGTTCACCAGGCTCTGGAACTCGTTGGTGTGTTCCGCAACGGAAGTTCCACTCCGTAGCTTCAAATTCACCAATCGCCTCATTATTAAGGCCTTATTCCGAGCTGTTTTGGCCTGAAACATGTCTTCCAATTTCCTCCATATTTCATAAGCATCTGTGTCCTGTGCTACGTGGTGGAAGACACTGTGACCAATCCACTGCCTAATCTGACCCAAAGTTTTGTTGTTGAGTTTATTCCATTCTTACTCCTTAACAATCTCTGGTTTCTCTCATTAAACTCGATGACATCAAACAGATCTTTACAATGTAAAAAATCTATCATCCTAGGTCTCCAGAGGGAGTAATTAGTGGCAGCCAATTTAATCATTGCACCAGAATGGGAATCCTCCATCTCCATTTTAAGTTTTAAATTTTAAAAAAAAGAGACTACCCTAAAATTAGGTCTGAATTTCACAAATCGGAGGTCACCGTTGCGTCCGGAACGGTCGAAAATGGTGGGATAGACACTTCGTTGGTCTAAATTCGACACAGGGACTGATTTGTAAATTCCTAAAAGTTCTGGGGCAAAACTATAAATTTCAAAAACTTCAGGGGGCTAAATGAAATTTACCAGGCTGCTGACGTGGCAGTGTGGGACCGGGTGGCTGACGTGGCAGGTGACCTGGCAGATGACGTGGCAGCTGACGTGCCGTGATGACGTGGCAAGCTGACGTGGCAGGTGGGACCCGTATGCTGACGTGGCAGATGTCGTGTCGCTGACGTGCCAGCCACGTCAGCGTCTTCAACCTTGGATCGCGCGTGCGGCGCGTGGAGCGAGTGGAGCGCGTGGGAAACCTTCTGGTCGGCGCGTGCGGCGCGTGCGGAAGTTCTGGATGTCGAATCGGTCGCCGGAAAATACCACCGTGCTCGTCTCGACGTGAACTTGCTGATGGTACCCTCAAAATGAATTTTTGACAACTTTCCTGGAACTCGAATTTTCCGAACCAAGCTTCGGTCACCGGTTTTTCGATCCCAATGAAGTACCAAAGCTCCTGATACCACTTGTTGTGAATTACCGATCACTTTAGAGAAGATTTGAGGAAAAACCGAATGTTCTATTACTCACAGGAATAGAATTTACAAGTTTTACGACTAGAAAACTTAATACAAAAACCTATCTATTTCTCTCTGTGTTTTCTCTCTATTTTGGGATGCATCTAAGCTTACTGGAAGACTGTATTTATAGTCAAAAAAACCGGTTATTGTACACCCTTGATCATTGCCACAAATTGCTCCTTGATTCATGGCATCATCAAAGCTTATTTGGCTTCATTCTACTTAGTCTTCAATGATGGCCTACATCCATGTCTCATGCATGGCAGCTGGAAAGGCAGGAAGCTTCCATTTGAGATGCTTGCTGGATTCATAACAATGAGCACACAAACCGAAAGATGTTTTCAGCATCTTACATTTGTACAACATACAAAAGTCAAATAAATATGGAAACTGAAATAAAATAGCACATATAATACTAATTATCAGCTTTCTTAATAGACAGTCACTACAAAAGTTCTGATTACATAACAAAGGAAATGACAAATAACTTATTTGCAGCCAATCAGACATAGGATCAAGAAACCAAAGAGAAAAAAACCTTCTTGGATGGTTTTTTCCATTACAAGAACAATGGTCAAGAAAGAAACATAACAACTGCTTATGAATATTAGGTAAAATGGGATGAACACCTTTAACAAAATGGTTCTGGAACTAAGATTTGCAGAAGTACAGTCTGACCATAACAGGGGACACAGTTCAAAATAAAACAAAGAGAATATACACATAGTAAAGGAAAATTGTCTACTCAAGCTACCTTCCACAATAATTCAGGCATATCCAAGGCTGGCTGGGCGATTGCCAGCTCGAAAATAGCTCTAGCTCGTTCATTTTCATCCAAAGATATCTCCAGTTCTGCAAGTTTGCACCATGCATAGCAGCTACCTGGTGACCATTCCAAATACTTCTCGTAAAGCATTCTGCAGTGATCAATATTACCAAGGTGCAGCTCTATCTCAATGTACTTTTTAAATATCTTATCCTTTGGGGCCTTTCCGATTGCACTGCCTAAAATTTTTCGAGCGCCATTGAGATTCAACTGACGTATTTCAAATTGAGCTGCTAAGAGCCATATCTTCGCAAATGAGAATTTCTTGTGAGGAATCAGGTTCAGACACTCATGAAAAACATCCCTTGTCCGCTCCATATCTTCAGATTCCAGCTCCTCATACAATGCATAATTAATCCACAAGTAATATATCTACGCCAGTACGTTTCTCCTCAGCCGGTGGCACATTGGCAATTGCTCGCTCATAATTTCCCTAACTCTTTCCTTAATCCTCACACCCTCTTCTAACCTAATGTAATCAAACCAAGTATCATAATTCATGGGATTTTTACCGATTTCATCCTCATATTGTAACCGACTTGTGAGCTCCATTTTTATTGGCATGTGTCCGTGACAAAACAAGTTCAATTGAGTTGTAATCCTGCATGAAGATCTTTGTACAATTGGACTGGTTTTTGGCTGCTGTGCATCAGCTATGCGTTTGTGGTGCGTTCGTTGCAGTGTTCGAACGATTGTCGTTAGTGCTGAGTTCGTGAATGGGTTCGAACATGTGGCGTTAGTGACGCGTTCATCTTCGGGTTCGAACGGGAATTCCAGAGAGCAAACGTTTGAGTCTCGTTCTTGTTGGGTTCGAACGGGATCATTCCAGAGAGCATCCGTTCGTTATGCGTTCGATTGGCGTTCGAACGAGTCTTCACAGAAGGGCGCGTTCGAGTAGCGTTCAAGTAAGCGTTCGAACGCCACTGCGATCTGAACGCGATTTTGGCCTGCAAAACCCTAGGTTTTTACCCTACCTATAAATATAACACTTAGCCGCCATTCCTCATTAGTTGAAAGAGCTAACATACTTTTCCCTTGAGCCAAAACCTCTCAAAGCTTTCATCTCTCTTTGATTCCACCATTGAAGACTTCTTATCTCCTTGTCTTCTTCATTGATGGTGTGAATGTTTGTTTGATAAACCTTCAACACAACTTAACCCAATTCCCTAATCCTTTAGAGTTTTTTAGAGGAAGTTGGTAGTCGGAGTTCCGGCGTCATTGGTGATATAATCTACTCAGAGACTTCAGAGGTTCTGAAGAAAACCGTGGGTCGCGGGCTTGAGGAGTTCCTTGAGTTCTTGCAGTATTGAGGTACTTGAGTCGGTGGAGTTGCCACCATAGGTCTTGACCATCGCTGTAAGTTTTTCTCTATATAGTGGATTCGGGTGGTAGCCTATACCCGGAGTGGTTTTTTTTTACTCGGAAGAGTTTTCCACTTCGTCACCAAAATTATCGTGTTGATTTTGTGTGGTTTGATTTAATTTCCTACTTTAATTTATTATTATTGTTTTAATATTTGCAGCATATTTTAATTGTTGGATATTGTGGTTGCCTGTTTTTCATCCATAGTAGCAGTAACAGGACTTGTCCTGCTTATTGTCTGTAATTCCGCATAGGGTCAGAACGTTTGTGTAAATTCGAATTTTCACTGGTATCAGAGCCTGAACTCGATCCTTGACCCATTAGCTATGGAGCGTAGTCAACCCTTGAATTGTCCGCCATTCTTTGATGGCACGGAGTATTTACATTGGAAGGTTCGTATGAAAGCGTTCCTTAAGTCCTTATATGAGAGGGTCTGGATGACTGTTGAACACGGGTGGAAATCTCTCGTTGTTGTTGTTGATGGGGTCTCCTCCCCTAAAGATAAATTGACCTGGACCAAGGACGAATTTGATGCTAGCAATAGGAACAGCAAGCTGTTAATGCCATACATGGTGCTGTGTGTTCTGCTGAGTTTAGGAGAATCTCAATGTGTGAGATAGCCAAGGATGCTTGGGACATCCTACAGACTGTGCATGAGGGCACATTGTCTGTTAAAAATAATAGACTCCAGGATTTAGCCACTAGGTTTGAGGTCGCCAAAATGAAAGATGATGAGACCTTTGATGAATTTTATACTGAGATTAACGATATCGTTAACTCTAGTTTTAACCTAGGTGAGACTATACCTACAAATAGGATAGTTAGAAAATCCTTAGATCCATTCCTGATAAGTTCCTACCCAAAATCACCGCCATCGAGGAAAGCAATGACCTCGATCAGCTTAATTTAGAAGAACTCGTAGGAAAACTGCAAGTTTATGAGAAGAAACTTCCTGGGTATCAAAAGCCCAAAACTATAGCGATGAAGATCGCAAATGAAGTTGTTCATGATCCACCTAGTGATGACGATACCTTTACGGATCATGATTTGGCCTTGTTTGCTAAAAAGTTTAGAAATTTCTTAAACTTAAGAAGAGTGGCCATAGCAGTAACAGGGATAGGGAGGTTATGCCTAGAGAAAAGAGGCATAGCAGGAAAGAGTCTAGAGAGGATAGGGGTAGTAGATCCCGTGATGTCCAATGCCATGAGTGTGAAGGATATGGGCACATTAGACCTGAGTGTCCCACATATCTGAAGACTAAAGGTAAGAAAACCATGGCAGCCTCTCCCAGTGATTCAGAAGGTGGCTATACCTCTGATGAGTCTCCTAAAGACAAGAACAATTATATAGCATTTACTGCTAGTGTGACTGATGAGAGAGAGATTATTGTGAATGATGATGATTCTGAAGTCTCTCTTGATGAGTCTGTAGATGATGAAAGTCTTCAAGTAGCTTATGTTGAACTGTTTAATGAGAGTTTAGCTATTAAGAAGACTAATATAGAGGTCAATAAAAGGCTGAAAGCTGTAAAGCTAGAAAAGAATGAAGCTCAAGCCAAATTTGAGCAAAGCCTTTTGATGGTTGATGACCTAGAGGCGAGGAACATTGGCCTAGTTAATAGAGTCCAAATTTTAGAGACCGAACTTGAAAATGCTAGAACCCAATTGTCCGCATTTTCTAGTGGAAATAAAAAGGTGGACCGTATGTTAGGTATTCTTTCTGAGCCTAACTGTAATAAGGCTTCTTCTTCTAAAGCTGTGCCTGTAGCAGCTAAACGTGACTTAGGAAAGAAACCTGTTGAGTGTAGTCATGTTATTCCTCCATTTATTACTCGTCATGTTTCCCAACCTCAATCTAGAGGTGTTGTGGGTAAACCTCGCTCTCATCATCCGAGGTTTGTGCATGTGTGCCATCATTGTGGCAAGGCGGGACACATTAGGCATAAGTGCTTCATGCTTCACAAGCAAAAGAAGAGGCCTAAGAAGGTTCACCTAGATTTGACTCTTTAAATCTAGCTTCTCAAGTTTCTGCGCTAACTAAACAAGCTAAATTCCTTAGTGAGAACTTGCTTTGTTGACTGGGAATTCTCGTGAGAAAGAGATTCCTAGAAAGGTTTGGGTGAGGAAGCAAGATGTCTTCCCATATACTTCTGAATGCCTTGATCTTGACAGACATGATGAGAGTGCACTCGGTTCGTGTAACTCTTCCTAGAAGTTGCATTTTAGTTTCCCATTGCATGTGTGTGTGCGTGTGTTTTTGTTTTTGCACATTGATTTTATTTTCACAGCATATGGTTTTTTTTGTGTCTTGTTTTTGTTTTATGTCCCTTGGTATATAGGATGGAAACCCGGACATAAATTTCATAGCCGATTCCGAATGGACGGTTGTATGATCTGCACTCGGGATACAACTTCACGTACCATTGGATGTTTTACAAGCCTGTTAATGTCTTTATTTTTATTTGTTAAAAACTGAAAAATAAAAAAAAAATAGAAAATGAAAAGACACAATTTTTTTTTTTTTTTTTACGGCTTGTTAGAGCATGAAAAGCTTATGCATGTGATCCTGGTATGTAGGATATATGATTATGCATGTATGATATGCTTTTATTTTTCTTGATTGCTCTATATACATGAGTGTGTGTGATAAAAACCTTTGGTATATCTTGTGCTTGCACTTTCACATACACATTTTTATTTTATCAAGGCTTGGTCGCATGTATGAGTTTTTGGGATAGCAATCTAATTTCTATCATATCTTGTTTGCTCAATAGTGTGACCTTTGACTAGTTGACCTTGCTATCCCTTTTTTGCAAAAGAAAAAAGAAATATATTTACAAAAAAATGAGACTCAAGTGCAAAAGAGCCAAAATGGCCAAATTTAAAAGATAAGGGCAAAAACCCTTCACTCGAAAGAGTTATTATATATGAGCTCATGATATTTATGGGGTAAATAATATAGCATACAACCAATGTTGCTTATTTTCAGGTCCTAGTGGTGCTGGGTTTGAACACCTATTTTGTGGACTTGGTTTGTTTAGAGATGGATTTTTTTAGCTGTGTCCAGCTCATAAAATAAGATCTTAAGCCTTGATTTGTTGTGCACTTTATTTTTCACGCAAGTGCTTTATATGCTTTGGTGTTTATGTCATATGCATGACTGTTGTATTTAGCCTCTTTTAAAATCATGCATATTGTTTCATGTCATAAATAGCTGAATACTGACTGGGTAACATAGTCTCAGCTTGAAATGCTGTTTCAGTCAGTTTTTGACAGGATATTTTGTTTATCTCATTGTGTGCGTGTATATGCTCCATATCTTTGCATATCATTTATTTTGCATATCATTGAGTGCTCTCTTCCCATTTGCTTATTTTTTTTTTTACTAACTATATGTGTCTGTTAGTGAGGGGGAGTAATTCCTGTCTGTTTATGCTCTTGCATGTGTTTCTCCTGTTATTTTTCATGTTTCTTTTACCCTTTGTCATTTCGTGACAAAAAAGGGGAGAGTGGTATATTAAGGGGGAGAGCCTTAATATATTAGAGGGAGCCGTAGAATATCCTTTAAATATCTCCGTTTTATGTGGAGTTAAGATTAAGTGGAATAAGGATTTCTACTTGTACATGCATGAGATTTTTACCTGCTTTATGTTTTACTTGATTATCCCAATGCTTTTCACGGTATGTTTTGTTTGTGGATGTTTCAGGTAGCAGGCATGTTGCTGCGGTGGCATTATTTTCAAGACTATTTGTTTAGGTATTAGATCGAGTCCTATTGTAATTAGTCACTGTTTTGATGGTTGACAGTTGACTGCTTTATCTTTGGGTCTATTACCGTAGTCTTTGTAATAGGTAGTGTTTTGTCACGGAATGCCAAAGGGGGAGATTATGAGCTCCATTTTTATTGGCATGTGTCCGTGACAAAACAAGTTCAATTGAGTTGTAATCCTGCATGAAGATCTTTGTACAATTGGACTGGTTTTTGGCTGCTGTGCATCAGACATGCGTTCGTGGTGCGTTCGTTGCAGTGTTCGAACGTTTGTCGTTAGTGCTGAGTTCGTGAATGGGTTCGAACATGTGGCGTTAGTGACGCGTTCGTCTTCGGGTTCGAACGGGAATTCCAGAGAGCAAACGTTCGAGTCTCGTTCTTGTTGGGTTCGAACGGGATCATTCCAGAGAGCATCCGTTCGTTGTGCGTTCGATTGGCGTTCGAACGAGTCTTCACAGAAAGGGCGCGTTCGAGTAGCGTTCAAGTAAGCGTTCGAACGCCACTGCGATCTGAACGCGATTTTGGCCTGCAAAACCCTAGGTTTTCACCCTACCTATAAATATAACACTTAGCCGCCATTCCCCATTAGTTGAAAGAGCTAACATACTTTTCCCTTGAGCCAAAACCTCTCAAAGCTTTCAACTCTCTTTGATTCCACCATTGAAGACTTCTTATCTCCTTGTCTTCTTCATTGATGGTGTGAATATTTGTTTGATAAACCTTCAACACAACTTAACCCAAATTCCCTAATCCTTTAGAGTTCTTTAGGAGGAAGTTTGGTAGTCGGAGTTCCGGCGTCATTGGTGATATAATCTACTCAGAGACTTCAGAGGTTCTGAAGAAAACCGTGGGTCGCGGGCTTGAGGAGTTCCTTGAGTTCTTGCAGTATTTAGGTACTTGAGTCGGTGGAGTTGCCACCATAGGTCTTGACCATCGCTGTAAGTTTTTCTCTATATAGTGGATTCGGGTGGTAGCCTATACCCGGAGTGGTTTTTTTTACTCGGAAGAGTTTTCCACTTCGTCACCAAAATTATCGTGTTGATTTTGTGTGGTTTGATTTAATTTGCTGCTTTAATTTATTATTATTGTTTTTATATTTGCAGCATATTTTAATTGTTGGATATTGTGGTTGCCTGTTTTTCATCCATAGTAGCAGTAACAGGACTTGTCCTGCTTATTGTCTGTAATTCCGCATAGGGTCAGAACGTTTGTGTAAATTCAAATTTTCGCGACTCTTTCCAACAATTGCATCCTCGATACATTCCCTGTCTCCATATTGTTTCTCAAATGCCACAAATTTTTTATACAAGTCTTCAGCCATTCCTTTTGGTAGATGATCCAGAGCAAACTTATAAATACATCTAGCACGCTCAGTCTCTTTACATCTCTCCTCAAACTCAGCAAAGGCTACAAACAACTCCTCAGCCTCTTCATCATCTGCCAATATCTCCACCGCACATTCATAAACATTTCTTTGCCGATCAACTCCTCTTTTCTTCTCAAACTTAACGTACTTAATCCATGCTGAGACTTTTGGGTGGCACAAAACAAAACGTTCATACGTCTGTCTAGCGCGTTCAATTTCATTATATCGACGCTCAAACTTTATGTAAGATTCTCATCCTTGCTGATCAAGCATCCAATGCATCCACCTTTCGAAAATCTGTCTAGCTCCAGCCACGTTACCCAACATCTCTTCAAAGTGAATATATTTATACCAAATTTGATTCACACGAGGTAACAAAGTAACAGCACGGTCAAAAACATTACGAGCGTTGTTAACAAACTTGTTTTTCATCTCGAAACCAGCATACTCCAACCAAAGAGTATGGTTCCTGTAATCCACCTCGAGCGCGCGTTCCCACACACTCCTTGCGCGTTTGAATTCTTTCAGAGAACCTTCCCATTCTGCATACTTTCTCCAAACACCGGTGTCCCATCGATCTCGACGGATTAAATCTTCATACTTCTTGCGTTCGAGGAGGCGGTAATCTTCGAATTCCGTGTAGTCGGCGAGTTTCCGTTTGGGATGACGGATTTCAGCTAGCTGGCGTCCGCGAGATTCGCGGAGGAGTTGCTCGGCGGTGGTTTGGATCGAGGCTGGGGTTTTGTTTTTGACATGTGTTGCACGCGGTAGTTTGACCTCCGCGTTCTTCCCAGATTCCATGAGAGGGACGTATTTGATTTTTAGGGATTTTGTTTCCTTTGTGTTTGGTTGGGAGAGGGGGAGATATTATTTTAAATAATGTTTATGTGGTTTAATTTTTTTAAGGAAGTAAAATATAATGACTAAATTATTCCTATTTATATATTAAAAATTTAAAATTATCATAATTATAAAAAAAATTTATATTTGTTTCACCATTCAATTCTTCTTATTCAATTCTCTTATATTTGTTTTAATTTTATTTTTAATAACACGTATTACGTAGAGTTTTTAATTTTAATTTTATTCTTTGTTTAATTCAAAGATAATATAAGTTTATATTGTTTTAATTTTATTTATAACAGACTATAAAGATAAAATAGTAAATTAGTTTTAAAATATCTCCCCTCCCTTCTTGAACCAAACATATATCTAATTAAAAACGCTCTCCTCATCTCCTTTGAACCAAATATATATCTAATTAATAACGCACATCTCCCCCCTTCCATCCCCTCCATTAAAATCCCTCCACTCATCTCCCATTTGTTGAACCAAACAGACCCTAAAACAACATAGCAAGCGAGAGAAGAATGAGACGACGGGGAACAAGCAAGAGAGCAATGGTTTCATATTAAATTGCTTAAATGTTTGCACAAATGAAATGACAAAAATGTTTTTAACATTTAGCTCCCCTTTTTAATTAAATTAAAATTCAATCTTAACATATTAACACCATTTTTAATGATGGATTTTTGTAACTTAAATAATCATAATAATTTGATTTTTTAACTTCTCAAAAAATTAACTTCTTGTAACTCCTTAACACATTAAAGTTAATATTAAAATTCATTAAACACTAACAATCCCCCACTTGAATTTTAATAAAATATTTACCTCGAGCAATATAACATAAGGTCGTGCATAAATAAAGGTGTCTATCGACTTGAACCTTTACGTAGTGTCCACGATTCAGATTATACTAGAGTAACTCGTAGTTTTGAACTCTATCTATGACAATGTTACACACGTAAACCATTGGATAGGCACCGTTAAACTGCTTAAGATTGGCACACTGATGATAACTGTAGACGCTGGTTTACGCCCGAGGCCTACAATTGAGATTTTGTATAGGGGCACTGGTGATCCTGCAAAACAAAGATGTAGGGTGAGTGAGGAGGCCTACCCACCGGTGGTGGATGCCGTAGGCACTCCGACGCCCAAGTCAGTGATGGAAATATGGTGCTAAAATAGTAGGAGTATGGGGTAAGGTCAGATGTTACCTTAATCCCCGTAGGCTGCCGTGAGGGCGATAAGTGGGGGGTGCTGAAAGTTATGGAGTGAATCCCCATCCTCATGGAGCCTCATTTCCTATATATACATGCCTCAGTAACGTGTGCCTTTATTGTCATTTGATTGCTCATCCGCCGGGTCATGATAATGGTCGACTTCATGAGGTGCAATTACTGCGTTTTGCCCGTTGTAGGCTGGAACGGATGAGTTATGAATGGTGTTGATGAGCCTGTGTGTTATGTGGACTGGCGTGGGGTGAGCCCTGATTATGGTTTGGGCACGAATTACTTCACTGGGCCTGGGCTTGTGAAACTATGGGCCTTTATATACTTCAAACCCTGGGGCTTCCTTTTGAGGTAGAAGCTTGGGCCTGGGTCTTATGTTGGCAAGTCTGTGATGCGTTTAGTATTGGGCCTGGAGCAAAAGGTTGAAATTGCCCTTGTACCAAATTTAGCCCGTACAGTTTGTCTCTTACTCTCTAAGTCAATGAGTCATTGGCTTGGAGAGTACTTGACGCGTGTGTCGCCTGGGACGAGGCCATATTATGTAGGTGTACTCGAGCGTTGACGCTACCTTTTGATTGAATCAAACGAATGTCAAGTTATCACTTGACTATACAAGAGCCATTGGGGAGGTACCTAGTCGACCGAACCAGATGGTGGTCGGGATAATGAACTTGACTCTACTAGAGCCATTTGGGGAAGTACCCAATCGATTGGACCAGATGAAGGTCAGGATATTAGTCATACGACATGTGCATTCCATGTCTACAAGTTGACTCAATATAAGACTATGGGGGATGTCCCCGGTCGACTGGACTTGATAAGGCCAGGAAGATATAAGTTATACGATATGTGTAATCCATGTCTACAAGTTGACTTGACATGAGTCAATGGGGGATGTCCCCGATTGACTGGACTTGATGAAGCCAAGAAGACACTCACTCGTTCGGTATCAAGCAGGTTCCAAACCGAGTTTACATGTCTACTGGACCAAAGGAAGGTCAAAGAACTAACATTTGACTCTATTACGAACCACTTGGGAGGTGATCCCGTCGATTGGTCCTAATGAAGGCCAGTAAGACATTAACCCGTTAGGTATCAAAGAGGGACCAAACCGAGTCTACATGTCTACTTGACCAGAGGAAGGTCAAAGAACTTATATTTGACTTTATTGTGAGCCATTTGGGAGGTGTTTCCGTCGAATGGACTTGATGAAGCCCAGGACAGTCTCCAGCCTACTGGTTCTGAAGAAGAACGATGAGGTGTTTTTACATAATTTGGACCAGAATGAGGTCCAAGTTTTGAGTTGGACTCGACATACGCCAATGAGGGAATGTTACTGTCTACATGACTAGATGAAGGTCAGCACAATCTCCAGTCTACTGGTCCCGAATAGGATCTAGGATTAGTTTTCATGTCGTCTTGACCAGATGATGGTCCAGGTCTTCAACTATATAATATTGTCTGCGAGTCTCAAAACTATATATATATATGGTACGTAAATAGAGAGAGAATATTTATACCTGTCAGAGCATGTCGGCTTGGAATATCATTCCCCCATAGCTTTTCCTTTCGAATTGTCTCCAGTCTACTGGTCTCCATTTTATTAAACTTTGCTCTTACTCCCACACTTACAAAAAATTTAGATGCGTTATTAGAGGCATGCATGTCAGCTGCAAATGATTCACGTTATTTGATGCACACATATCGGTTGGAGGAATGTACACTTGTTGGGGTAAGCTCGTCGGCTGGATGCGGGTTGTCTGGAGGCTTTGATCTTCCTCATCACTAGCTACCCTCGGAGCTACAACCTCTGATCACTATCTTTTGTTTCTGTTGTCTAGAACTCAATAAGCTTATCTTCCAAACTTCTTTTCCAGGTAGTTGGTGGCATATTCTTTAGTGGTGTATGTCATTTGCCTCTTTCCGCATGAAGGGGTGGAACGTAATTTCTCAAGATGGCATATGGGTGGTTATTCACGCGTATATTGGCCACGTCTGAACCATGTTGTATGTCACAGGGGCTCATCACATAGGCAGCTTGTCCATGTTGGTGGTAGGCTAGTTGAGGCCATTCATTTCTTGCAGTGTGTCTGTCGACTCGGTCGTGAAGATACCAACGCGTCCTATATGCCCGGAACTTGGATGAGTTATAATATAATCCTCTGCATGGCTACCTATTCTCTCTCCCCATGGCTTCACGTGCTGAGCACGCTAAGTGTTCTTTGAACCAGTGGGCTTTCAAGCCTATATCTGTGGTTCTCTACAGGGTGGGCTATATGTATGAGAAATCCTAGCAAACCTAACCTTTTTGATATCCCATGGTCAACGTTTCAGCAGTACGCTTTCCTTCATCGTTCAAAATTCAAACAGAACAAAAATTCATCAACTGTTGAAAGCATGGCCTAAATTCGTGGTGAAACGTGATCCGTTTGATTAAGGACCGCTAAAAGCGGCATTAGATCTGAAGCACGATACTTGTGAGGGAAAATCCAACCCCCGAAGCTCCATTTTTTTCATGCTTCTATTTGCGATGGGATTGACGTTGCCCTATGCCCCCAGTAAGTCTCATTTTGTGGCTGCTAAAGAGGGTCACCATACACTTCACTTGTACTAGTTAACGAGAACCTTACTCCCACTTTCTTCACATATCCAAGCATATCAGTGTTCCCTCCATATTTGCCTTATTAATCTTGATAGGGTTGAATTTGTAATGAACTGGGGATGCGGGGCAAGCGAGATGGTAGATCTGGTCGACTCCAAGCAAAAGAGGCTTATTGTTGTCATGTCTAATAAGCTCGAACTTAGGGTTTCCAATGAGATGCATCAAGTTTTATTTTCTTCATTTTGAAGAAATTATCAACCATGATCATGTTGTCCCCATCCCGATCAGATAGTCCACAAGGTGGGGCCCGATAAAACCTGCCCCACCCATAACGAAAACCCTAAGCCCTTTCCATCTCAGTCCATACGGAACCTCCCCGCCTGATTCACAGAATCGAATCTGATGCGCAGGTTGTATGCTTTTTGGTATGTCTCAACTGTATCGTATAACATCGAATCGGAGATCTCAATTCGGTTGTGTGCACCGCCGTATGTATCGGGAGTGGACATCAAGTTGGTGTTTGGGCTGTTTGCCTGTTCATGGCTGCAAATTTTTTTTTTATTTTTGGGCCTTCATCTATGCCTTTGGCTGATGGGAGGGACAAGCCAAATGCATTTTTGGATGATAAAGCCACTACTGCTGAGGCTATTACAGTAGAGAAGTCTCCAGCAATTCATATGCATGTTGCCACCACACCACAAAGTGTCGTGTCAAGAACCCCGCCTTCGCTTGTAAACAGAGATTTCTTCATGTCTGTGCTAAGCCGACAAGCTCTGTCTGCTGCAGCTTCAAGTTCATTGCTTTCTGATTTGGAAATGGAAGACTCGACTTTTGTTGTTTATGCATGGTGTTAAACATAAAGTCGAGTGGCTACAAAGAGAATTGACAAGAATGAAGGGTTTCCGAGAGACACAGATCAACATTGGGATGATGATGATGGTGCGCGTTGCTGGGCATTTGAAGTTCGAGATGATGTTTACGATGTTGAAGAAGTTGTAGATTCCTTCATGCTCAAATTAGCTGATGAAAGAAGAGGATGAAGTCCATGACACTGACGAAGACGAGCCTAAAATTGATGATATTGAGTTTGATGAACACATTCTGAGGGGAAAAAGATGAGTAAGAGGACGACGATGAAGATGTTATCATTCTCAGATTCGAGGATGGCATTCACGGGATAAATGTATTTGATTATATTATTTTTGTGGAAGAGACCACAACTTCCCAAATGAAATTCTTCATGTGACACCAGTTGATGACTTTGGTTCTAGGCATCAAGCTCTGACTACATCTATTTGGGCAGAACTGGTGATAGTGCTGCACCCTCATGACATCCTCTTCTACTGGGACCACATCATTGGTGTACTCTACTTCAAACCAATGTACAATCAGTTGTGAGTTTGGTTCACAATTAGCCAACATGCTCCAGCAGCAACTAGCCCTTAACTCAGCCAATCGCCTAAAGCTTGGGTCTAGAACACAACCAACCCCCACAACCTTCAGTCCATCCTAACAGCCCATGAGAAACCCATTCATGATATGGAGCCCAATTGAGGACCTACAATAGGCATCCAGAGCAACGGAAGATCTGCCCAACAACCATTGCTCTCCAGCCCACAAACGATCCAAAAACATGCGGCCAGTCAACAAACCAAATAGTCTAAATCCAGCCTACTTCAGTTACTTCAGCCCATAAGTAAATATTACAACTCAAACAATAACCACCAGCCCACATTTCAGCCGACAACACATGATAGAAAATGTAGCCCCTGCTAGTGTAGCCCTTCTACAACACAGTCTTCTGGGATCACTCATTCAGAAATGGGGAAAACGAAAGTCTATTGAGAGGCCTTTTTTTTAGCAAGTATAGGTCGAGTTATGGGCTGCAAGTGGACAGAATGGGCTTTGTAAGTTAGGCTTTTGGGGCTTCGTTCATACTTTTGGGCTTTCTGTGTAATCCTAAAATTCTTGAAGCTCGGGCTTCCTTAATGGTCAAGGAGTGTGGATTGGACACGCCTCATGCACATGCAAAATTTGGTCACATGTTATCTTCTTATTATCTTTCATTTGTGGGTTACCAATCGACTCAGGCAGTGTGCCACATGAGTCAAGGTAATACATGTTCGCTGACTGGGATTCTTAGTCGAAATGAGGAAATGAAAGTTAAATTCCAACTCTATTCTAATTTATAAGAACCATTCTCTAGACTTGGTGAAGGTCAATGAAGCCATAGTAGTTTGGGCTTGAAATGCGTTCAAGAGGCCACAATAGATTAGTCTAGGTGAATATCCATTGATTTCTAATTTCAAAATATCCTCAGACGACCAAACATGTGACGAAAGTCCGATAACATTTTACTTTACACGACATGGAGAAGGTACATGAGAGTCCTCATTCTGGCTGATCTGACGAAAGTACATGGGATTCTATAGTTGACTGGACCTGGTAAAGGTCCAAGGTAGTCTATATCCTACTAGACCTGATGAAGATCCATGAAACTATGATCGATTAAACCTGTCAAAGGTCCATAAGAGTCTCAATTCTACAAGAATTGGTTGAGGTCGACTGGACCTAATTAAGGTCCTAGAAACTTTATTTCATTAGACATGAAAATAGGTTTCCTATGTAATCTATAGTTGATGTTAATATATCTGTCATATGGAGAATATATGACAATCACTGCATGTTGATTGGAGAAGATGACATACCTTTCATATCTCCAAGGGGAGATGAGAATCCTCTTAACTTCGACTAAAGAATATGACACTTTTTTTCAATGTAGTTTGGAAGAGACGCCAAGCCTTTCATGTAGTCTGGAGGAGATGCAATACCCTTACGTAGACTGAAGGAGATGATATTTTATCATTGCCATCTAGAGTAAATGGTAACCGTCCCAAATAGACTCGAATAGATCTCAATCATAGAGGGTGCTTCTTGGTTGATTGTTTATGTCGGGGATTATGAGAGTATTCTCTTGACGACTGGTGGAAGTGTGTAGAATGATCCAAATATTGGTTCGCTGGTAGTCTGGCACCGGATAGGCTATAGAGAATCACTATTTTGAACTTTGTATTTCCTTTCACATTGAGGAGGTGACTTATTGTGATCGGTCGGCTGGAGAATCATGGAGGCTTTTCCGGTGATTAAGTGGATGGTCGTGTGATGGTGGACTTCAACTTGCCATATCCTTGAATGCTCTTAATAGATTGGATCAGATGATGGGATTATTGGGGTGACCCGTAGCCTCAAGCCTTTGGGAGGTTGAAGAGATGTGCTCCAATATTTGTAATTACTGATGACTAACTAGGTGATCATGAGATCTGGTGCTCGCTCGTTGCGTGACGCCATACGGGTAGGGGTGTTTGGAAAGATCGTAGATGATGAAATCTTTGCATGCTATAAATCACTAGGGCCCCACGGTGGGCGCCAAACTGTAGACGCTGGTTTACGCCCGATGCCTACAACTGAGATTTTGTATAGGGGCACTGGTGATCCTACAAAACAAAGATGTAGGGTGAGCGAGGAGGCCTACCCATCGGTGTGGTGGATGCCGTAGAAACTTTGACGCCCAAGTCAGTGATGGAAATATGGTGCTAAAATAGTATGAGTAGGGGGTAAGGTCAGATGTTACCTTAATCGCCATAGGCTTCCGTGAGGGCGATAGGTGGGGGGTGCTGAGAGTTATGGAGTGAATCCCCATCCTCATGGAGCCTCATTTCCGATATATACATGCCCCAGTAACGTATGCCTTTATTTCCATTTGATTGCTCGTCCGTTGGGTCATGATAACGGTCGACTTCATGAGGTGTAATTACTGCATTTTGCCTGTTGTAGGCTGGAACGGATGGGTTATGAATGGTATTTATGAGCCTGGGTGTTATGTGGACTGGCGTGGGGTGAGCTCTGATTATGGTTTGGGCACAAATTACTTCACTGGGCCTGGGCTTGTGAATCTATGGGCCTTTATATACTTCAAACCTTGGGGCTTCCTTTTGAGGTAGAGGCTTGGGCCAGGGTCTTATGTTGGCGAGTCTGTGATGCGTTCAGTATTTGGCCTAAAGCAAAAGGATGAAATTACCCCTGGACCAAATTTGGCCCGTACAGTAACCCGGCTGACGTGCTCACAAAATCTTTGGTAGTGACCAGATTTCTAGACTTGATCAGAAACATGGGGTCGGAGACATGAAGAGAATTGGTGCTGGATTGGTCAGTATTGTAGTGAGAGCTAATTCCTAAAGGGAATTTCTTGAATCAAGGTGAAGATTGTTAAGGATGATTCAATAATCTCTTAAGGGCGTGTCTGTCACCTCTTCAAAAATATAGGTTTCAAGTGGAATAAAGGAAACTTATAATAGCAGTTCTATAGCTAAAGAAGTTTGGAGTCATCTAGTAGTTCAGCAGAAAAGTTCAAAGAGGAAGAAGTCTAGTTTGTTTAGCAACAAACTTGGCTGACCAAATTTGCAATCAAACATACCAGCAAAGAAAACGAAAACATTTATGTACATTTGTAATTCATTTCTCTTGTTAATAACTTAACAGCTTATTTGTCAAGAATAAACCTTTGTCCACATCTTCTTAAAGGAGCTGATTCAATATCTAAATTTTTTCCCAGCACAACATATATTCCAATCTAATAATTAACTTCACATCGAGAAAAGAATGTTCTATCATTCATTTAGAAACTAAACCTGAAAGTTGCCAATACTACGTCAAATACTCCATTATTTATTTATAGTTTGATGGTAATTAGGGGTGACAAAATGAATTGACGAATCGAATTTGTATCGAATCCTAAACAAATCTAATCAAAATATGATGGATTTATATTCGATTCGTTTATTAAACAAATCATAATATAATGATTAATATTCGATTCGTTTATTAAATGAATTGAATACGAATATTCGTTTAGTCCTTATATTATTCAATAATATAAATTATCATAATTTATTTACATTAATTCTTCATAAATATATAAATATGAAATACGTAATTAATATATTTATTAAAAATAGCTCACCAAATATCCACAATATTATTTTTGTATGGTAGTTAGCTATAATTTTTCGAATCTTAATTGAAAAATATCAATAACTAGTGGAAGAAAATAATAAAACGAATCATAAACGAATAAACGAATTAATGAGCTTAAATTCATATTCGGAATCGAATTGACCCATTTATTAAACGAATATATTTTTTCAAACTCGTATTCGCTTTAAAGCGGATCGAATCGAACGAATAAACAATTTATAATCCAAATTGCCACCCCTAATGGCAACCCAATTCCCTCCCTACCCTTGTGAGGGGAGTTCACACCCTAGATCTCTTATACCTGCCCAAGAGGTTTTAGTTGCCAAATAAGCAAACAAGCACCCAATATCTGTGTAAAATTATAACTAGTTAAAACAATCAATAGCATAAAATTAAAAGCTAGTAGTACACCAAATTTAATTCTAATAATCTAACTAAGCTTACTCATTTGTTTTTGTTTTTTTTTTTCCGGGAACGTTGGAAATTTCGCCACCAAACCATCAGACTCAGGTTTAAGCAGAATAGTAAAACTTTCGATTGCACGAGGCTCTTACAAGAAATACTACCCGTAAATTCGATACCAAAATCTAAAAGCCAAATCATGAACCTCACATCACCAAATCACGCCACTTGGTGACCTCTGACTCCTCACTAATTAATAATCCAAAAATTACCAACCTGTTATAAAATAAGAGAGAAAATGAAGAAAATAATACCTTATAAAGCTGCAAGCTTTTCTTCTTATTGATTTTTGAGATGAATCAATTATACAAGATTTACTCTCTATTTATAGAGATATGTTTAGGTTAATATTATTATCCCTAATCAATGTGGGATAAGTTAAAACATAAATTAAAGTGATGGGTCCCAAGGGGGAGTGTTGTAAATTAGATGGTCCCCAACACTTGTCTTTTATGTTTTAACTTATCCCACATTGATTAGGGATAATAATATTAACCTAAACCTATCTCTATAAATAGAGAGTGAATCTTGTATAATTGATTCATCTCAAAAATCAATAAGAAGAAAAGCTTGCAGCTTTACAAGGTATTATTTTCTTCATTTTCTCTCTTATTTTATAACACGTTATCAGCACGATATGTATTTATTTTTCGAAATTAGGCCTGAAGCCTAAAATGAATTATTATTCGAGACAAGGCCAGAAGCCAATCTGCTAAGCCAATTTGCAGACAATTTGCAAATCTGTTAATAAAGAGAATTGCATCATAGGTTTTGTCCAGACAATGATGATATTAGATTTTGATCATTTTGCATCGTTCATCATGATCAAAAGCAATGATCAAATGCGCCGATTCATCACCTTCAAGTTTAAATCAAGCTTGAAGCTTGAAGTTGATTATGATTTATTTGAATGTCTTTGATGACTTTGAATCATGAAAGTCAAACCATCATCTACCAAGTGGATAAAAAGCCTGATGATGAAACAAATGGTGATCAAAAAGCCTGAAGCCTTGCTGATCATGTCATACGGCCATGAGGCTTTATTGAATTCAATGTTTGTGTTTGTTGATGATGACATGTGACTATTTGAATTCATGATTAAATGATCAAGCCTCTGTTTGCAACTCTCATGAATTCATGATTGGCCTGCAGCATGATCAAGCCTGAAGCATGATCAATCCATGCGGCCATGAGGCTATTTTTTTTTTCCTGATGAGTCTGCAGGCACGATTGTTTGTCCTGTTGATCTTTTGATGTTTGATCTTTTGATGTTTATTATATTATTTAGTGTTAATTATTGGTTATTTTGCCGTTATTGTTATGTTTTGATTGCTAAAAAAAAGGCGATGAATTTTGCCAATCATCATGAACAAGCAGATCATGATGATTAATTACATCATCTTACTGGCCGTGTTATCATGATCATAGGCTGCATATCATCTCAAGGCCAGAAGCCATTCGATAAACTAGATGCATGTAAATAATGAGAATAAGGCTAGAAGTCGATTAATATCAAAAAAAAAAAAATCTAAATCCATCGGCCAGAAGCCAAAATCGTGATAATGCACACTTGATCATGAAAACGTCATCATCTTCATGTCTTGTTTCGAGGTTGGTGTTGATTATTTTGATGAAGCCTGAAGCTAAATCATTTTGATGAAATCATCATCATTGGCCCCTGCCTCATGTATTACAATACCATGATTTTAAACCATCTGATTTTCTGAAATTACTTTGATTATGGCTTTTGAAGCCAAACAAAAGAAATTGACAGCAATGTTGATGTGCTACTGATTTTGTGTATCAACTTGAAATTTCCATTATAAATAATTAAGAACCTGAAGTTTTGAATTTTAAATTTAAAATTAGAATCTGCAGTTATAATTACTATGTTATTCTTTCATATTGCATTTGAAGTTTTGCAGTATAAATGATTCAGAATCTGAAGTTCTGAATCTCAATATTAGAACCTGTGGTTCTGATTCAGAACCCTAAGTTCTGAATCTTAATATTAGAACATGTAGTTCTGATTCAGAACTTGAAGTTCTGAATCAATATTAGATTAGAATTCATAGTTCTGATTCAGAACCAGAAGTTCTGAATCTCAATATTAAAATTAGAATCTGTAGTTCTAATTCACAACCTGAAGTTATGAATCTCAATATTAAAATTAGAACTCGTAGTTCTAATTCAGAACCTGAAGTTCTAAATTTTAATCTTAAAATTATAACTTGTAGTTATAATTAACTATGTTATTCTTTTATTTATTATTAGTTTAACAAATTAATTATTTTTATAAGTATGCTCTGTGGTTGCTATTAATTTGGATCCTGCACATCAGAAAATAAAAAGTGGATCTCTTTTTAATTTTATAGTTTATTTTAATTTCTTTCATAAATCTGATAACTATAAGAGAAAATTAGAACCTGAAGTTCTAAATTCATTGATTAATTATCAGATTAGAACCTGCAGTTCTAAATCTAGAAAATAATTATAAGACCCGAAGTTCTATAATTACACTACAATTAAAGAACTTGAAGTTCTAATCTCAATCAATCAGACTTTGATTAAAACTTGCAGTTTTAAATCTTTCATGGAACCTGAAGTTCCGAATCTATAATATCATATTTATGAACTTGAAGTTCTGAATATTAATGTTATCAATCGAAAATTGCAGTTCTGAAATATAATTCTCTTTTAGAACATGATGTTATAAATAATAATGTAAAAATGGAACTTGAAGTTCTAGGTCAACGGATTATTTTTCAAGAGAACCTGAAGTTCCAAATATGTATAATTTTTATTTATACATATTTATGTGATATTTTTACTGCACATTTCGCGGATTGTAACTTTGATGAGATAAGTTTTCCACTATTAGGGGAAAAGAAAGAGCCTCCAGAAGTAAGACATGAACTTTCTTGGAAAGTTCATACCATGTCTCATTTAGATCTTCGCACCAATCAATGTGAAAATGAAGTGCAAAGGATTATCCATTTGCAACAAATTGCAAATCAATTGCCAGATGCATTTACAGATGCTGCAAAAGTAACCAAGTCACATATACCAGCTACTAATACACCAACCCGGGTGGTTGTTCCTGTTGAACAATCAGGTGTAAATGCAGCTAATGAATCATCTATTGCACGTCAGAAACGTGGTAGACCACTTGGTTCTAAAGATACTATTCCCTGGAAGAGGAAAATAATAGATCATGATCTTGTCACAAATAATGCTCGAGCTATGAATACACCCACATTCTTATAATCACTAGTTCCAGAAGAACTGATAGTCCCTGAAGAGATACTAGTCCCTGAAGAGGCTCAAAGTTCCAAAAATTAGGAAAAGTCTACAAATTATACTTATACAAGGGAACTGTGGGATAGAAAGGAAATAGTCATTGACAATGTGTTTTCATACACAGTAGCTACTGAAATTACAAATGATTTTGAACCTCAAACTGTCGATGAATGTAGACAAAGACACAATTGGCCTAAATGGAAAGAAGCAATTCAAGCAGAATTGACTTCTTTAGCCAAACGTGAAGTATTTGGACCCGTAGTCCAGTCACCTGAAGATGTCAAACCTGTTAGTTACAAATGGGTGTTTGTAAGAAAATGTAATGAACATAATGAAATCATTAGATATAAAGCGCGACTAGTTGCACAAGGTTTCTCGCAGAGACCAGGTATTGACTATGATGATACATATTCTCCAGTGATGGATACCATTACGTTTCAATTTTTAATCAGTCTGGCAGTCAATGAAGGATTGGACATACGTCTTATGGACGTAGTGACAACATATTTGTATGGGTCACTTGACACTGATATTTACATGAAAGTCTTCGAAGGATTGAAAATGCCTGAAGCATATAAATTAATTGATCATAAAATATGTTCAATCAAGTTACAACGATCTTTATATGGATTGAAACAATCTGGACGCATGTGGTATAATCGTTTGAGTGAATATTTGATGAAAGAATGATATATAAATGATCATATCTGCCCATGCGTATTTATTAGAAAGTCCGAAATTGGATTTGCCATTATAGCAGTATATGTCGATGATATGAACTTAATTCGAACTCCTGAAGAGCTTCTAAAAACTGCTGAATACTTGAAAAGAGAATTTGAGATGAAAGACTTGGGAAAAACAAAATATTGTCTCGGCTTGCAGATCGAGCATAAAACTAACGGAGTATTTATCCATCAGTCTGCATATATTGAAAAAATTCTCAAACGTTTCAACATGGATAATGCTCATTCATTGAGTACTCCTATGGTAGTCCGATCTCTCGATCCTAAAAAGGACCAATTTTGTCCTAAAGAAGATAATGAAGAGATACTTGATCCAGAAGTACCATATCTTAGTGCAATTGGTGCCTTGCTGTATTTAGCTCAATGCACCAGACCGGATACTGCATTTTTTGTTAATTTATTGGCAAGATTTAGTTCTGTGCCAACTCGAAGACATTGGAATGGTGTCAAACATATCTTTCGTTATCTTAACGGCACAAATGACTTGGGATTGTTTTATTCAAATGAGCCAACTCAAAATCCAGGCATTGTTGGTTACGCTGATGCAGGATATCTCTCTGACCCTCACAAGACACGTTCACAAACAGGGTATGTTTTTACCTATAATAATACAGCAATTTCATGGTGATCTACAAAACAGTCTTTTGTTGCTACCTCATCCAATCACTCAGAGATACTTGCATTACATGAAGCAAGCAGGGAGTGTATATGGTTAAAGTCACTTATACATCACATTCAGAGCACATGCAACTTAAATTCTGCCACAGATATTCCAACAGCTATATATGAAGATAATGATGCATGTATTGCACAAATCAGAGGAGGGTATATCAAGGGAGACAGAACCAAGCACATCTCACCTAAATTCTTTTATACTCATGAGCTCCAGCAGAGCAAACAAATTGATGTCAAGCAAATAAGATCAACCGATAATCTTGCAGACTTATTTACTAAAGCTTTACCGACATCAACATTTGAGAAGCTTGTATATAGCATTGGCATGCGCCGACTGAGTAAACTATCTTGATAATATTTCATCAGGGGGAGCATAATCATTGACATCAAGAAATATTGTTGGATAAAAGCGCATTGTACTCTTTTTCCTTCGACCAGTTTTTTTTTCCCATTGGGTTTTGCTGGCAAGGTTTTAATGAGGCAGTGTTAGATCAATTATTGTAAAATTAAAGTGATGGGTCCCAAGGGGGAGTGTTGTAAATTAGATGGTCCCCAACACTTGTCTTTTATGTTTTAACTTATCCCACATTGATTAGGGATAATAATATTAACCTAAACCTATCTCTATAAATAGAGAGTAAATCTTATAAATTGATTCATCTCAAAAATCAATAAGAAGAAAAGCTTGCAGCTTTACAAGGTATTATTTTCTTCATTTTCTCTCTTATTTATAACACAACCAACAAATCAGTTGAATCAAAATTTTCACATTAGTAACAACAAGTATAATTATATGGTTTAACAAACTTCATAAAGTTTATTAATTCACAATTTTTTTTAAAAAAAAAAATCACCAACTGTACCAGCAAATTAACATATACAACAGCACAAATCCAATATAACACACAACTAGACTTAAAAAAATTGATTTTTTTTTAAAAAAAAAAAATCTAGAAAGCTCCATAAAATTTCCGTTGACTTTGACAATCTCTACCTGGTAAACGTCATATATTTCTAGCTAGAGGGAGCAAGAGGGAAGAAAGCTAAAAGCAGGAGTTAAATTAAAATCATATATTTCCTTTTATAAGTAATTTACATCTCTATTTTATGCTTACATTTACTCTCAACTCTTAATACTCTCTGTTTCGATAACAAAATTTCCTTCATGGCTTCTTCATCATCATCTTTTTCTTCTTCAAGAAAATATGAGGTCTTCCTCAATTTCAGAGGGGAGGACACTCGCAATGGCTTTACTAGCCATCTAGCTGCAGCTTTGCGTCGGAAGCAAATAGATTTTTTCATTGATGATGAGGAACTTAAGAAAGGAGATGAGATTTCGCCCGCCCTTTCGAATGCAATCGAAGCAGCTAATATTTCGATAATTATCTTCTCAAAAGACTATGCTTCTTCCAAATGGTGCCTCAATGAACTTGTCAAGATTCTTGACTGCAAGAATATGGATGGCCAAATTGTTATTCCCGTTTTCTACCATGTTGATCCATCTGATGTTCGAAAACAGAAGGGGAGTTTTGAAGAATCTTTTGTTGTGCATGAACAAAACTTTAAGGAGATGCCAGAAAAGGTTCACAAATGGCGGGCTGCATTGACAGAAGCAGCAAATTTATCGGGATATGATTCCACCGAATTCAGGTAACCCTTAAAATTTTTCCTTGTAATCAGAATGTTCACTGACTGAACCTTTGTTTATGAAAATAAAAAGAACATTAATCTCTAGCTTGGTCGGTTTCGAATTATCATTTTCTAGGAATGAGGCGGAACTTGTGGAAAAGATTGCTGCTGATATTTCTAAAAAATTAATGGAGGATATGTCAGACTCAACTGATTTAGATAGCTTTGTTGGATTAAATTCTCGAATTGAGGAAATTAAAAAAATGTTATGTCTCAAAATGCTTGATGTTCGAGTTATAGGAATTTGGGGCATGGGCGGTATTGGTAAAACAACTCTAGCTAATGTTGTTTTCCATCAAATTTCTAGAAAGTTTCAAGGCAAGTGTTTCATGGCAAACGTTAGAGAAAAAACAAATAAAACAGGAGTAATACATGTTCGAGATGAGGTTATTTCTCAGGTATTGGAAGAAAGTCTAAAAATAGGAACTCCCATTATATCCTCAGAAATCAGGAAAAGGCTCCAACGGAAGAAAGTATTGATTGTTCTTGATGATGTTCATGATGACTTCACACAATTAGAAAGTTTGGCTGGAGGGCTAGATTTTTAGTCCTGGAAGTAGAATCATTATAACCCTTGAGCTCTTGGAGAAAAGCCTTCAGACAAAATAATTGCTCTCATGATCTTCTGAATCTCTCAAAGCAAGTTGTGTGTTATGCTGATGGCAATCCGTTAGCTCTAGAAGTTGGTGCTTCCTTTTATCAAAAGAGCAAACAACAATGGGAAGATAAATTGCTGAACTTGAATCTGATTTCTGAACCTAATATTTATAAGGTTCTGAAAATCTTTATGATGAGCTGAATGAGGGAGAGAAGAAAATATTTCTTGACATTGCATGTTTCTTCAATGGAGAAGATATAGACTTGGTGAGAAGGGTAGAAGATGATCCTACATCAATGGCCACTCTCGTTGATAAGTCACTCATTACAATAGGCATTGAGAATGTACAAATGCATGATTTATTGCAAGAAATGGGACGAGAAATTGTTCACCAAGAATCTGCCAAAGAGCCAAGCAAACGTAGCAGGTTGTGGTGTAATAAGGATGTACGCCGTGTGCTGAAGCAAAATATGGTAAGATTCTACACCTTTAAAAAAAATATCTTTTCACAACCACACCTATGTTCAAGGAATATGATTTGTTTAATTTTTTTTTTAATCAAGTTCTATGAGGAATTAAAAATATGCAAATGGCCCGCAAAATTTTTGCTTTCCCGTAATATAGATTTTGAATTTAAAAAAATTGAAAGAATTTATATTTTATTTTCAATTAGGAAGCTTTTTTAGAATTTATACTAATTCATTTTTTAATTTATTTACAAGGGGACCGATAAAATTGAAGGTATTTTCCTCGATTTATCCGTAACAAAAGACATCTATCTAAGTTTTGGAGCCTTTGCAAATATGCACAACGTCAGATTGCTTAAATTTTATATGCCAGAGCATAAATATGTTCCGAATATGAGCTCTAAAGTGCATGTTGAACAAGGTTTGGAATGTCTTCCCAAGGAATTGAGATATTTACATTGGCACCAATGTCCTTTGAAAACATTGCCATTCCATTTTAAGCCTAAGAATCTTGTTGAACTCAACTTGCCTTTTAGTAATTTAGAGCAACTCTGGGAAGGGAAAAAGGTATTGTGTACTAATTGTAATATATATGTATGTATGTATATAATTAATTGTGAAAATTATTTAATCTGTTCTTTGTTTATCTTTTGTTGCAGAAAGCTCTCAAGTTAAAATCTATAGACCTCAGTGATTCCCAATATCTCACAAGGATGTGAGATACATCAGAAACCCCAAATCTTGAGAGAATAATTCTTTCAAATTGTACAAAGTTGGCCTGCTTTCGCTCATCAATCCCGAATTACAACCATCTCAGTGTGTTGTCTTTCAAGGGCTGCAAAAGTCTGAGGTCTTTTCCAGACAACCTTCATTTTGTTTGTCCAGTAACTATTGATTTCACCTTCTGTGAAAATCTAACAAAGTTTCCAAAGATTTCTGGAAAAATAAAACGGTTATCGTTGGGCTGCACTGCAATAGAAGAGGTTCCCTCATCAATAGAGCGCCTAACTTATCTTGAAGAGTTGGATTTGAGCGATTGCATAAGGCTGAAGAGGCTTCCAACTAGCATTTGTAATTTGAAATCTCTTAAAGTGCTTTATCTTAGGAACTGCTTAAACCTTGAGAGTTTCCCAGAAATATCGAAGAAAATGGAACATTTAGAACACATGTCAATTACAGAGCTGTCACCTTCAATTACAAAGATTCCACAAGATATTGACCATCTATTCTCACTAGAAGAGTTAAGTCTGAGTGGAAATAACTTTGAGAGTTTACCTGCAAGTATCAAGCATCTTTCACGGCTAAAATGGCTTCACTTGAGCAATTGCAATATGCTTAAGTCATTACCAGAACTTCCATTGTCTCTAGAATTCTTAGACGCAAGGGATTGCAAGCAACTCCAATCTTTGCCAGAGATTCCATCAAGTCTAGAAGAATTGGAGACATCTATAGTTGAAATGCTTCCCAACGAGTACGGTAATAGATTACCATTCGAGTTCTTCTTTGGTGGTTGCTGGAAACTGAATGAAACAGCGAACAACAAGGTATTGGCAGATTCACAACTAAGAATTCACCATATGGCAATTGCATCACTGAGAAGATTGATTGAAGAGGTACCAAAATTCTCCCTCTCTTTAACTCTGACCCTCTACGTTATATCTGAAATCCTGGTTTTCATTTTACAGGAATTTTGTGGAGGCCGTCAATGGTCTGTCATTGTTTTCCCTGGGAATGAAATTCCTGAGTGGTTCGACAATCGAAGTTCAGGATCCTCAATAACTATGAAACTTTAAAAAAACTAATTTTCGTAATCAGCCTATGTTTTATAAGGAATATGATTTGTTTAATTTTTTTTAATCAAGTCTATGAGTAATTAAAAGGGTGCAAATGGCCGCACAATTTTTGTTTCCCTCATTATAGATTTTCAATTAGGAAGCTTTTTTAGAATTTATGCTAATTTGTTCTTTGAATTTATTTACAAGGGGACCGATAAAATTGAAGGCATTTTCCTGGATTTGTCCGTAAAAAAGACATCAATCTAAGTCCTGGAGTCTTTGCAAATATGCCCAATCTCAGATTGCTTAAATTTTATATGCCAAGGCATAAATATGTTCCAAATATGAGCTCTAAAGTGCATGTTGAACAATGTTTGGAATGTCTTCCCAAGGAATTGAGATATTTACATTGGCACCAATGTCCTTTGAAAACATTGCCATTCCATTTTAAGCCTAAGAATCTTGTTGAACTCAACTTGCCTTTTAGTAATTTAGAGCAACTCTGGGAAGGGGAAAAGGTATTGTGTACTAATTCCAATATATATGTATGTATGTATATAATTAATTGTGAAAATGTTTAATCTGTTCTTTGTTTATCTTTTGTTGCAGAAAGCTCTCAAGTTAAAATCTATAGACCTCAGTGATTCCCAATATCTCACAATGATGTGGGATACATCAGAAACCCCAAATCTTGAGAGAACAATTCTTTCAAATTGTACAAATTTGGCTTGCTTTCCCTCATCAATCCAGAATTACAACCATCTCAGTATGTTGTCTTTCGAGGGCTGCGAAAGTCTGAGGTCCTTTCCAAACAACCTTCATTTTGTTTGTCCAGTATCTATTGATTTCACCGACTGTGAAAATCTCACAAAGTTTCCAAATATTTCTGGAAAAATAAAAAAACTATCCTTGAGCGGCACTGCAATAGAAGAGGTTCCCTCATCAATAGAGTGCCTAACTTATCTTGTACGGTTGGATTTGCGCGCTTGCATAAGGCTGAAGAGGCTTTCAACTAGCATTTATAATTTGAAATATCTTAAAACGCTTTTTCTTATGCTCTGCTCAAACCTTGAGAGTTTCCCAGAGCTGCCATCTTCAATTACAAAGATTCCACAAGATATTTACCATCTAACCTCACTAGGTTGGTTATTTCTGAGTGGAAGTAACGTTGAGAGTTTACCTGCAAATATCAAGCAACTTTCAAGGCTATATTTGCTTGACTTGAGCAATTGCAATATGCTTAAGTCATTACCAGAACTTCCATTGTCTCTAGACCGTTTAGTCGCAAGGAATTGTCAGCAACTCCAATCTTTGCCAGAGATTCCACCAAGTCTAGAAGAACTGGATACAACTATACTTGAAATGCTTCCCAATGCATTTCCCAATGACTATACGAGTGTATATACATCAAAGTTCATGTTTACTAATTGCTTGAAACTGAATGAAACAGCAAACAACAAGATTTTGGCAGATTCACAATTAAGAATTCACCATATGGCAATTGCATCACTGAGAAGATTCATTGAAAAGGTACCGAAATCCCCCATCTCTTTAACTCTGACCCTCTAGGTTATATCTGAAATCATGGTTCATTTTACAGGAATTTTGTGGAGGCCTTAAAGGATCTGTCATTATTTTCCCTGGGAATGAAATTCCTGAGTGGTTCAACAATCAAAGTTCAAGATCCTCAATAACTATTGAACTACCACAGAATTCTTATAGAAACTTAATCGGATTTGCTCTTTTTGTTGTGTTTGGTTATGATCCATGCAGGGGTCCCTTCGTCATACCTTCAGGTCATGTCATGCTTGGATTTTATCCACTCAGGGTTGTTCATACAACTCTCTCAATAAAGTTGTTTGAAAGGGATGATTTTAGCTTTGCGAAATGTTGGGGGGTTTGTCCAGTATATGCAAATCCCAAAGAGACCAAACCCAACACTTTCACTCTTAAATTTGATGAAGAAGTTAGAGTTTTGGATGATAAGGCAGGGACGAGTGGAGCATCTACAATTGTTAGAACATTTTATGAAGTATTACAATTACTTAAGGACCTGCGAGCACACGTTGAAAGAGCCTCTATCCTTATAACACTTACTCATCTACATAGGAGCAATCATATATAAACACAATTTCCCTATATTAGTTTTTCCATGTGGGACAAGCTCATATCTCCTTATTTTCAAACACAATGGGTGAACTTTGAGCAATAATTCTCATTCACCCAAGCATCATTTTAAGCATATGAATATACCATTCCGAACTACTCACGGAGGAGTATCCGAATCACCCAAAAACAACCACTAACACGAAGTGTACCATGTTTAAAATTGTGCCTCAAAATGCTTACTAATAAGCATTTTCCAACATGAAGATGAATTATTAGAACCGAATCCTAAGAGAATTTGCAGGGTCCTTGAGAACTGAGCTCCCCATTTTTCTTCTTCCTGAGCTTCCCATTTTTCTTCTTCCTTCAGAAAGTCTAACGCTCCAGTAAATTTCTTTCTCATTTAAGATTTTACTTTTTTACTTTAATATTGGATGGATATGTTGGAGCAGCACCTATCTATTTTTTATTTGTAAAATAGTGTTATAAATGCAATAATAGCATTTTTGATTCATTGATATTATATATGTATGGTATTATCATCTTATCATTTATTTATACTAACATATGGTCCGCACTTTATGCAGATTAAGCATATCCTTAATTATAATTACATATCACAAAAGAAATATAATATTATTTTAGGTATTGATTTTGTAAATATTTTAGATCTTATCGATGTTATCATCTAAATTAGACAATTGATTTATTTATATTTAATATATATATCATGTTCGTTTGTCTCGCAATTGTCAAATAATATTTTTATTTACATTAGAGTTTTCATATTCTCTTTATCTCTCATTTGAAATCATATCCATATCCATGAATAACTTTTAAAATGCTTAATTTTTCAGATGAATTCCAATAAAATTCAATATAATTTACTCAATTTAAGCCTAAATTTTCTTATCTAACTTTAAATCTTGATCAATCCATATTCATTTTGTATTCATAAAAAACTAACAGAAATAATTAAAGTCCAGATTTAAAGACTTGGTGAGAATGATACAAGATGATCCTACATCACTAGGAACTCTCCTTAATAAGTCACTCATTACAATATTAGCTTGAAAGTGCCTACAAATGCATGATTTATTGCAAGAAATGAGTCAGACCATTGTTCGCGAAAAATCTATCAGCAAATAAGTAAGGTTGTGGGATTATCAGGATGTCAAAAATACCATATTTGACTTTTGTTTGAAAAGCTATATGCACCATTAATCTACTCTCCCACATTTTTAGTAACCTTTTTGTCATGAAAAATATCCTCGGTATCAATTCACTGTAGGGGAGAAGAGAAGATTATGATAACTAATGAGTTCAAATAACTCCACTATATATTTATTTATAGATGTTGAGTTAATAAATAAAAAAAATAATTAAATTCACATTTTATCTTTAATTCTTATGGTGGAGGAAAACCCAAGAACAACTAAGAAACAAATCATCAAATTCTAACAATTGGCCATTGAAGAACATCCATATGAATCTCCACTCTGATCTCAATACGAACCTCCGCAATATCCTCCCATTCCCTAGAAGTTCCACTAGAGCCCATGCACGTTAAAAGATCACTAGGTTTATTATCTTCTCTGAATATATGATGAATCTTGAAATGCAGCTGACTCAACAGGTTTATCAAATCCTCCTAATAATCTTCCAGGTACCACACCCGACAAGAAGAAGACTGAACCCAATCCACCAAAACTTTCGAATCAGTCTGAATTTCTATGTTTGAAAAACCCCTATCATGACAAACGTGAACGCCCTCACGCAACGCCCGCAATTCCACAAAGTTATAAGGGTCAACGCCACACATTTTGCAAAAGCATAACGCATGCAACCCTATCATCTCTAATCAACCTGAAGTCACCCCTTCAACTTTGACTTCGAGCAGCATGTACTAACCGGAGGACAGATGAAGGAGTTGATTTATCAGGAGGCTCTTGAAATTCCCTACAAGCAATGGCGACAAAGAATCTTTATACCCAAGAGGGGGGGTGAATTGGGTTATCGTTATAAATGCGGAATAATAAAATCTTTGCCGATTTTAAGCTCTTATTACCAAATAGGCTCTTAGGTTAATTTTCTCTATTGTAAATAATAACCTATATGCAAGTTTTCTATTCAATAATATAAATGTAAATAAAACTTGCAAATAAGTAAAAGTTAAGGGAAAGAGAAATACGACACCGAGATTTATAGTGGTTCGGCCAAACGTGCCTACGTCCACTCCCCTAAGCCTCGCTTAAAGATTTCCACTAAAATCTGAGTTTTGTCGTGGCTCACTCGTAATCAAGAGTTTTCCACAAAGGTGCACTCCAAACATTTTACAACTATGAGTTTTGTTCGTAGTGTGAGTTCCATTTTTATTGGCATGTGTCCGTGACAAAACAAGTTCAATTGAGTTGTAATTTATCATGAAGATCCTTGTGCAATTGGACTGGTTTTTGGCTGCTGTGCATCAGACATGCGTTCGTGGTGCGTTCGTTGCAGTGTTCGAACGAGTGGAGTTGGTGCTGCGTTCGTAATTGGGTTCGAACGTGTGGCGTTAGTGTCACGTTCTTTATTGGGTTCGAACGGGAATTCCAGAGAGCAAATGTTCGAGTCACGTTCTTGTTGGGTTCGAACGAGATCATTCCAGAGAGCATCCGTTCGTTGTGCGTTCGATTGGCGTTCGAACGAGTCTTCACAAAAAGGGCGCGTTCGAGTAGCGTTCAAGTAAGCGTTCGAACGCGATTGCGATCTGAACGCGATTTTGGCCTGCAAAACCCTAGGTTTTCACCCTACCTATAAATATAACACTTAGCCGCCATTCCACATTAGTTGAAAGAGCTGAAACACTTTTCCTTGAGCCAAATCTCTTAAAGCTTTCAACTCTTATTTGACTCCACCATTGAAGACTTCTTATCTCATTGTCTTCTTCATTGATGGTGTGAATGTTTCTTTGATAAACCTTCAACACAACTTAACCCAAATTCCATAATACTTTAGAGTTATTTAGGAGGAAGTTTGGTAGTCGGAGTTCCGACGTCATTTGTGATATAATCTACTCAGAGACTTCAGAGGTTCTGAAGAAAACCGTGGGTCGCGGGCTTGAGGAGTTCCTTGAGTTCTTGCAGTATTGAGGTACTTGAGTCGGTGGAGTTGCCACCATAGGTCTTGACCATCGCGGTAAGTTTTTCTCTATATAGTGGATTCGGGTGGTAGCCTATACCCGGAGTGGTTTTTTACTCGGAAGAGTTTTCCACTTCGTCACCAAAATTATTGTGTTGAATTTTGTGTGATTGGTTTATTTCCGCAATTTATATTTCGCTTTAAATTAATATTGTGGATTTTATTATTGTTGTTGACTGGTAATTGCATGTTTTTATATTCCATAGTAACAGTAACAGGACTTGTTTCTGCTTATTGTTTGTAATTCCGCATAGGGTCAGAACCTTTGTGTAAAATTGAATTTTAACGTAGGTGTACTCACAACCTTACAACTTTGAGTTTTGTTCGTAGGCTACTCACAAACCCTTACAACTTAACCAACCAAATGGGATTTCACAAATAACAAGTATTTTGTTAAGAAAGAATTAAAACACACTTGGCACTCACAGATATTAAGAAGATTGTGGTGAGTTGCATACCCAAGGGTTCCAAGCTCACTAAATGTAATGAAGATGTGTGTGAGCTTGTATGAGTGTTTAAGTGTATGAAGGTTTAAGACACTCTTGTATTTGCCTTAGAGAATGTATGAAGATGTAATATGATGTCTCTTAACCAAGGCAAATGAGTTGAGATTCTATTTATAACAAAATGCAAAGCAAATCCCAACTTACAGCTAGACCGGTTTAGAAACCGCTATGGGATTCCAACGGATACTAACGGCTATATTACCGTTGAACAAGTATACGTTAGACCGGTATGAAAATCGGTATGGGGACCGGTTTGGTCCATACTGGTTCCAGTAGCTATGTAATATGAAAGGCTAGACCTGTATGGACACCGGTATGGGTACCGGTATGATGCTTGACGGTTAAACAACTCAAAAAATGATTTTTGAGACCTCTGGAACCGGTATGCCGGTTTCTGGACCGGAATGCCTGTTTCTAGACCAGTCAAGACTGACGACACTTGATATTTTGGCCATAACTTTCTCTAGAAAATTCCAAATCATGCCAGGGGGTGTATTCGACAGAGTAATAAATGAATTGTCGATTGTCTTGTAAGCCTCATTGCTAGTGAATGTTTTCATAATTTATCCCATATAACAGTTTGATCTTTATAAATGAAAACAAAATTTTGGAAAATCAATTTTTGAACTTGAGGTTTTCATTTTTTTTATATTTCATATTTTATTTGCAGTTTTGTCATATATATTGTACATATGATTCAAAGTTAATGAGTTATATGTGAACTTATAAGTTCATCAATTATATGCTTATAAATCATCAAATTCTATACCAAAGATGCACATAAATGATGCATTACAGTCCCTTGGTATAGGGTGGGAAAAGGCAGGCAACCTAGCATAACAAACTTCATCTTGATAAGGAGGGAGCACAGCAAAGGAGGTAGTCCAGTTGAGTTGAGAGTGGACATTGAGGAAGAAAATCAAATGAACCTTGAAATTACTCTGAATTGGAACACAACACAAACACAACTTTGATATTTTACTCCAATTTTACTGGAGAATTAGAATGACCTGTCCATGCGAAAAAATAGATTTTAAATGAACCTTCACATAAAACACTAACATTACATACAGTCTGAAGGGACTTTTTAAGCCATCCTTTATAGTTGAAACATTTTCATTTGTAAATCTCATTGGAAGAATATTCTGATTCCTCAAACATTTCAATGCCCCTTAACTATTTGTATAGTATAAAATAAAGCTGTTCAACCTGTTTCCCTCTTAGAAATCATAAAAGGAGACAATAACAGAAATGTCTGCCTGCCTGCTCATCGGAAACAATCTTTTGCTTTTTCCATTTATATGCCGCCTACTAGCATCTTCATGTTAGTTGCTTGAGACTCTTCAGTGAATAGGTAGTCAATGTACTCCTCGTACCTGTCAGGTCAAAATTTTTTTGTTATCAGCAACCAAACCTTATAAATCTAACATGAAAATCAACAAGAATTAACTAGTTTTGTATTTTGATTAGTGACTATCAACTTCTCTGGATTAAGTGCTGTTATTCAATGGAACTCCTGGCTGGCATATTTAGGAATCAAAAAACTGCTAAAAGTGCATTATGCAGATAGAAAGATTGCCACTGGTTGCAAAGGATTCAATAAATTGGTTAAGGATTCCAAAACAACTGGAGAATATCTTAGCAATAGAAGAATATATCAACAGTTAACTGGTACGTACCCAGCTGACAGCCCATCATCACTTGTAATTGCCTCCTCTTTTTAAGTTTCTTTGGCAGCTTAGCCTGGACTAAGCTAACATTGCCAAGCTCGCCAAAACTTACTCTCCCATTTCAACCATTCTTCCAATACCATCACTCTTTTTTCTTCCTTGAGTTCAGGTGCTGGAGTTCTGTAGTAGTTTAATAGCTTTCTCGAAAACCCCTGATGAAGACAGAGAAAGATATGAGATTAACATTCAAACTGGTGATAGTATGATCATGAGCAAATTAAATTAAACAAAAAGCATAACAAAAGGATAAAACACAGCCTGGTATCAAATTACTCAAATTACTTCTTGCACGCTGAATGGATGTTTCTTCTGTTCACAGTGATCTTCCTGAAAATCCTCTTCCGACAAGTCTGGATTTCCACCATCTTCGCTCATGGCAGAAGCCTCAAATTTCCCATAACTAATCCACAACTTGAAATGCTTTGTTCGATCTAAAAGTCTCTCTACATAAAGTGCTCTAGTTCTTTCATAATCAACTCGTGACATCTCAAAATCAATATAAGCCTGAAATTAAATGAAATACTTATGATATCTAGTTCCATGTTCAATTAAAAAAAAAAAAATTATTAGAAATTGACAAGGAAAATCAGGGAGGGCCCAAGATGTTAGGTTCAGTCCCAGGATAATTATTAGGTTCGAAGAAGGACTGTAACTATTACTGCCTCTTTTCTCACTGTATTCTCTTAAACATTCAAGTGTAAACACTTGCTACACTAAACTAGCATTTTCTGAGAGCAAAACCAAAACAATGTAAAACAAACAGCAAACTAGTCATGAGCATACAAACCAAAAGATGTTTTCAGCATCTTACATTTGTACAACATACTAAATATCAGCTTTATTAAGAGACAGTCCACTACAAAAGAGTTCTGATTGCATAACAAAGGATCAAGAAACCAAAGAGAAAAAAAAACTTCTTGGATGGTTTTGCATTACAAGAACAATGGTCAAGAAAGAAACATAACAGCCGCTTAATGAATATTAGGTAAAATGGGATGAACACCTTTAACAAAATGGTTATGGAACTAAGATTTTGCAGAAGTACAGTCTGACCCATACAGGGGACACAGTTCAAATAAAACAAAGAGAATATACACATAGTAAAGGAAAATTGTCTACTCAAGCTACCTTCCACCAACAATTCAGGCATATCCAAGGCTGGCTGGGCGATTGCCAGCTCGAAAATAGCTCTAGCTCTAGTTCGTTTCATTTTCATCCATCCAAAGATATCTCCAGTTCTGCAAGTTTGCACCATGCATAGCAGCTACCTGGTGACCATTCCAATTACTTCTCAAAAGCTTTCTGCGTGCGATCAAATATTACATGGTGCTGCAGCTCTATTCCAATGTCATTTTTAAAGGTACTTATAGCTTTGCGGGGCCTTTCCGATTGCACGCCCTAAAATTTTTCTAGCACCATTGAGATTCAACTGACGTATTTCAAACTGAGCAGCTAAGAGCCATATCTTCGCAAATGAGAATTTCTTGTGAGGAATCAGGTTCAGACACTCATGAAAAACATCCCTTGTCCGCTCCATATCTTCAGCTTCAACTCCTCATACAATGCATAATTAATCCACAAGTAATATATCTACGCCAGTAACGTTTCTCCTCAGCCGGTGGCACATTGGCAATTGCTCGCTCATAAAGTTCCCTAACTCTTCTCCTTATTCCTCACACCCTCTTCTAACCTAATGTAATCAAACAAGTATCATAATTCATGGGATTTTTACCGACTTCATCCTCATATTGTAACCGACTCTTTCCAACAATTGCATCCTCCTCGATACATTCCCTGTCTCCATATTGTTTCTCAAATGCCACAAATTTTTTATACAAGTCTTCAGCCCTTCCTTTTGGTAGATGATCCAGAGCAAACTTATAAATACATCTAGCACGCTCATTCTCTTTACATCTCTCCTCAAACTCAGCAAAGGCTACAACAAATCCTCAGCCTCTTCATCATCTGCCAATATCTCCACCGCACGTTCATAAACATTTCTTTGCCGATCAACTCCTCCTTTCATCTCCAACTTAGCGTACTTAATCCATGCTGAGACTTTTGGGTGGCAACAAAAAAACGTTCATACATCTGTCTAGCGCGTTCAATTTCATTGTATCGAAGCTCAACTTTATGTAGAGATTCCCCATCCTTGCTGATCAGGCATCCAATGCATCCTCCACCTTTCGAAAATATCTCTAGCTCCAGCCACGTTACCCAACATCCTCTTAAAGTGAATATATTTATACCAAATTTGATTCACACGAGGTAACAAAGTAACAGCACGGTCAAAAACATTACGAGCGTTGTTAACGAACTTGTTTTTCATCTCGAAACCAGCATACTCCAACCAAAGAGTATGGTTCCTGTAATCCACCTCGAGCGCGCGTTCCCACACGCTCCTTGCGCGTTTGAATTCTTTCAGAGACCTTCCCATTCTGCATACTTTCTCCAAACGCCGGTGTTCATCGATCTCGGCGGATTAAATCTTCATACTTCTTGCGTTCGAGGAGGCGGTAATCTTCGAATTCGTGTATCGGCGAATTTCCGTTGGGATGACGGATTTCAGCTAACTGGCGTCCGCGAGATTCGCGGACGAGTTGCTCGGCGGTGGTTTGGATGGAGGCTGGGGTTTTGTTTTTGACATGTGTTGCACGCGGTAGTTTGACCTCCGCGTTCTTCCCAGATTCCATGAGAGGGACGTATTTGATTTTTAGGGATTTTGTTCCCTTTTTGGTTCAAAAGACGTGAGGGGAAAAGGAGAGGGAAGGGAGGGGATAATTTTTAATTAGATATATATGTTTGGTTCAAGAAATGAGATAAGAGATTTTAAAATTAATTTATTATTTTATTCTTTTAATATTTTAATAAATAAAATTAAAATAATATAAGGTTTATATTATCTTTGAATTAACAATAATAATTAAAATTAAAATTAAAACTCTGCATAATATGTGTTATTAAAAAAAAATTTAAAACATATATAAAAGAAGAGAATAAAAAGAATTAAATGGTGAAACCAAATATAAGAGAAATTTTGTAATTAAGACAATTTTGGATTTTAATGTATAAATAGGGATAATTTCGTCAATGTATTAAAATTTTAATTGCCATCATTTCTCTCTCCTCAAAAAAACCCCCATTTTTGGAGGAGAGCTAAAATAGCTTAGAGAAGATTTTAACTCCCATCCTCTCTCCTCCAAAAAATTGAACACAAATAAACATAATTTAAAATAATCTCTCTCCTCCCCTCTCATCCAAAACCCCCAATCAAATACACTCTTAAGGTTTGTTACAAAGAAGTGATGATGGTGAGTGTTGGTTTATAAAGGCTCATACGTACATCCAACAAAACCAACGGATGAGATTTAATAAGGGAAATTTACCAATGTAGTTCCAAAAAAAAAAAAAAAAAAAACTTTACCATTTGTCAAAATAAATCTCCACATTTGGCTTTGAAATGGAGTTGAGGAGGACCAAGTATGTCGTGTTCTTATTTTTCAATTTTTTTTTTAATTTTTATTTCAAACTTAAAGAGATTTGAAATTTATACTCCGAAGTATTCGATTTAGAATACGACAAAAAATATATCGGATTTAATGTATTAATATTGATAGTATTTATTTTGAGACTAATTAGACTTTAGTATATTCCAATTGATATAAATTTTTCAGTTGTGTTTCTTATTGAAATAGTAGAAATAAATACATTATCGAAATCACAAACAAATTATATAATATATATAAAAATCATATCTACAAAATAGTAAACTATACAACTCACTAAAACTCTCCCTTTGCCAGATCGTGAGAAATTGGGAAAAGACTAAAAACACATTCAAAATGCAACTTATTATGCTCATTCAAAAGTTATAATTAATCCATTAACATTCCATAAAACAATATACTATGATACACATTCATATTGATAAGAACTCTTGTTTCAACATCCTAACACAGAAGTTATATTTTTTATGAAGCTTTGTGTCCAAAAGAACTTAGAGCACATCAAATTCCTCATGTGTTAAAGTCAATGGTTGATATCCAAAAATGCCAATTATTATTTGGGTGAGTCTCATATATCAAAAGAAAATGATAAAAAATTAAAATTCACTATTTATACAGTGAATATCATTACTATAAATAGAAACTTCATTTTATTATTTTCTTCATTTCATTTTCAACAAATTTTTATGTATTCTAAGAGAGAAAAATATTATTTCTTCTTAACAGTTTATGAGAGAGTTATAATTCTCTTATTCTAAGAGAGTGTGAGATTGTTCACTCATTATCTTTAAAGAGAAGTTGTAAAATTTTTTACATTATAATGAAATCATTCAACATTTGTATATGGATATTATCCTCACATTGAGAATTTTACCACGTTAAATTTGTATCTCATTGCTTTATTTTATTGTTAATATTTAAAGTAGGGTAAGTCTCCTAATTATTATTATTATATTGTTATATGGTAGGCAACGACTACTGAACTAACAATTGTTATCATTTTCATTTTACTTACGTGTCAATTTCAGCCCATGATCCCGTAACAATGGTATCCGAGCATTAGGTTCAGAGTTACTGTTCATGGAGACTGTTCATATATACAGTATAGTAATATTCACGTATACATACTATTCATGTATATGTTATTATTTTCGTATAAGGTATTTTATATGATCATATTCACAGTGAAATAGTAAAAGTCGGTTCAAGTGAGAAGCTGATAGTCATCAGAAGCATGACACGAAAGTACGAAATTGAGAGTTCAACGGGAGCAATTTTCCTTATTGAAAACTTAAAATAAAATCAATTTTGAGAAATAATAATTGTTTAGCTGCAATTGGTGAGAGATCAGATGGAATGACTCATGAAAAATAGAAGGATATGGATGACAACGCTATGGGCAACTTGTATCTAGCCTTAGCAGATTCAGTGTTATACAACTTTGCAGAGAAGTATGAGGTCAAGCCACTACATAATAAGATCTTCTTGAAGATGAGGCTTTATACTATTCGAATGAGTGGGTCCACATCCATGACAGATCATATCAACAACTTGAATACACTATTTTCCCTACTCACTGTGTTAGACTATAGTATATCTCTACAAATGAATGTGCTGAGATTCTACTTCAAAGTCTACCTGATTCGCATGATCAACTTATCATCACTTGACAAGTAATGTTGTCACTAGTAATCTAATATTTGACGAAGTTGCAGCTGCTGCCTTAGAAGATGAGTTTAGGCATAAAAATAAGGAAGATAGATTATTTAGTTCAAAATAAGCAGAAGTATTATCGATGACAAAAGGGAGATCATTGGAATGTGACTCAAGTGGTGTCAAAACCATGGTATATTGAAATCAAAAAGTAAGAAGAATGTTGTGACAAGCAATGACACATCAAGAAAGATTGTTGGAATCTGATGAATGGCGCAGAAAAATCTCATGTTGCAAAAAAAATCTTTGGGATGTATTGCAAGTATTACACTCTTTCGCAAGTATTAGTAATATATATCTATTTCTTTCAAACTAAAGGTATCTGAACTTAAAGTTTTTTAAGCATCGGTATCGACTTACGTCCATACGATACCCTGATGGAACTCTTACCTATTTTAAATTAAGTGTAGAATGAACATAATCACAATGAATTATCTAACCAGTACTATTAAATTTAATGGATATTAATCTATTAGAATCTATGAGCATATCACATAAGAAACATTCAAATAACTATCAGAGATTTCATTAATCCACCAACGAAACTTGAAGACGCACTTCCTGGATCAAATAATTTTGAAGTAGTGCCTCACATACAACTATCCAGGGCATACTGCATATATAAGATCTCAGTACCCTATTATTGGAATCTCTGATCCTTAAACCATGCTCTGATATCAAGTTTTTAATATTTCCTTTTCGGAGATACTACCGGAAGATGAAAGGTTGTTCTATCACCTAAGCATCTGTCTAATTTTCTACATACAACTACTGTATTCATCACATATCATGTTTTACTCATGCAAACCATGTATCTCATGCATAAGGGCTGCTACCAATTCATCAATATAAAATGCAAAACATAATCTTTAATATTTACGTTCTTGTCTTAAATGTTTTCCTGTTCGATTTATAAATATTTTATGCTTTCACTTTACATTTCTTGACTTTGATTGTACAATACAAACTGTATTTAACTTGATGGACCCAAGACACCGTAGTGACTTCAAATCAATATCCAACTCTATGGGCTCGTCCTCTGGGAATCCTGCAAAATAGAACTGATTTCGTGGAGAGGGTGAGTATTATGAAATACTCATGAATGGATAGTAAAACATAATAATATACAATGTTTGATATAATCTAATTTACATTCAAAAATTTATTATAACTCCATTTATATCCAAAAATTCTAATTTTTGACTATGAAAGACCTTAACATATCTACTTCATGTAACATTTTAAGGCTCATCAAATAGATGACTAAAACTTGTTTATAATTGAATAAGGGCATGTTATCCAGGGCCACAGAATTCGGGTATTAGAGCAAAACACCATACTTACTAAATTTATAATAAATTCAGCTTCTACTGGAAATTCTAATTTTTGAATATATTAGATTCATTATGTCTAGTTTACATACAATTAATGGTTTATCAAATGGATGTCCAGAACTCATCCTATAACTCAAACAGCACAATCTATCTAGATTGAACTTAGGTATACATCTGCAACATTTCGCAAAATAGAGACCCAGCTTGGGCTCGGGCCCGAGTTGGGCCTAGCACATTAAGCCTGAGCCCGAGCTTAAAAATATTATTTATATTTATATAATAAATTATATATATCTAATAAATTAAATTTTTTTTTTATTAATAAAAACCGGACCGGATAAAGCCTAGCCCAAAAATATACTTGTCGTGGGCCGAGTTTATCAAAGCTCAGGTCCGGTTCGGCCCATTGTCACATCCTAAATTTCAAATTTTACAAAATTCATACTTGTATTAAAAATTCTGATTTTTTTTTACTAGGGTAGTGCTTATTGTATTTAGTTTTCATATAATTTTATGATTTGTTAATCCAACTTTCAGAACTCATGTGATATTCAAATTACTACACTTTGTTCGAGTGAGCTTAATTTCGGGTTTAGGACACATTTCATCTTCCATGACTTCTAATCAACAAAATTAAGAGTCCACAACTATACTATCATCATTCTAACATCCATAAGTCATGAAATCACTAAACCCTAATATAAAAATATTTTGAAAACTTAATAATCTAAGCAAATTAATCATATAATTATGTTTTTACATCTTTTTGCTGGATTTTTCTCTCTTTCTCCCCTCTATTGTTCATCCCAAAATGTGAAAAGAAATGTATTATTCTTTTATCTTTTTGGGCTTTTATATGTATGAGAGAAACATATACCTTTTTTTTTTTTTAGAATTTTCCAAACTTCTCCATTACATGCATGGCTGAATTTTGCACAACTTTTGAGCTTGATTTTTGTTACATTTTGGGCCTTTAAGCTGTAGGAATTTTTTTAAAGAAAATTTCATTTAAGTACTTCCATGTTTACTTAATTACACCTTCGTCTTAAATCTGTTGGTAATTAAAATTTTGGCAACTATATTTATTAAGTTTTCACTTAGACCCTACGCACTTTTCGTATTATAACTATAAACTGTTTAATTTATTTCGCATTTTCATACTCTATAATCTCATATGTTTTAAAAAAAATCATTTTTTTTCACTATTATCTTAGCTAAAATAATTATATAAGACTTCAGATATGACAATTATAGTGCTCGACTCTCATATTTGACTATCCGATATGGGATCAAAAAATTTTAATTGGATGTTAAAATGATATTCTAATGGATTAGAGGCAAGCCCATGAAACCCTAATCAGGGTTTGGGTTGAAAGCGGAATGTGGATCAATGGCATAATTTTTTAGATTATGCATTCGGGTGATAATTGGGTATTCCTAACACAAAGGGAGCCATTAATTTTTTTTAAAAAAAAAAAGAAAAAAAGAAAAAGAAAAAGAAAAAGAAAAGCCATGGCTATGGCATGTTCACAAGTGAATGCACAGGAAAAAAAGAAGTGACAAACTATGAGCATCTTTTTGGCTTCCTTCACTTGACAAAAACATCTTGATTGACAATTCAAGTAAAATAAAATTGAACATCAAAAACTTCTAGAAAGGTAGATTGCTCGGTTCTGGGGCCACCTTCCACGAAGGCATAAGTTGGGACTCATTCAACCAACCGCGCCGCCTCTCCTTCTTCTTCTTCTTCTTTTTCTTCAACTTCTTCTTCCTCTTCCTCTTCCTCTGCTTCTTCCTCCTCATCCTCCTCAACTGGTGCTATTGTTCCTGCCATATCTTCCTCATCCTCTGATGATGGGGTTACTGACAGTTCCTCCTCTTCGCTATCATCTTCAAAATCTTGAGAAAGACGAAAATAAAACTCTGAATGATTCGGACCATGTATTCTCTCATCATCCAGCCCACCAAAATGATTAGAAAGGCAAATACAAATTATTAAAAGAAATTATTATCACCAGAATGGAAGAGCTGACGTGGCAAGTGGGACCGCTATGCTGACATGGCCAGCACGTGGCATGATGTGGCGGCTGACGTGTCCAGATGACGTGGCAAGCTGACTTGGCAGGTTCACTGACGTGGCGCTGACTGGACTTGTCTTCAACCTCCAGAGGCGCGTGGAGCGCGTGGCTGACTAGACGTCCGTTCGATCGTCGGAAAATACCACCGTGCCCGTCTCGTCGTGAACTAGCTGATGGTACCCTCAAATTGGATTTTTGACAACTTTTATCGGAACCGATTTTCCGAATGGAAGTTGATTTTCGATTATACAACCCCAAAGAACAACTGAAGCTCATGATACCACTTGTTGTGATTCACCGATCACTTTAGAATGTGTTTTGTGGAAAAATCGAATTAATATCTATTACTTCAAGAATAGATTACAATTAATACAAAACTTGAAAAATAAAAAAACCTCACTAACACTTTCTGTTTCTCTCTTTGGGATGATTCCTAAGCATACTGGAAGACTGAATTTATAGTACAAAAATGGTTAATGTTCACCCTTGATTTGTGCCACTCATCACTCCTTGATTCGTGCCACTCATCACACATTGATTCATGGTGATGGAAGCTTTCCACTAAAAGTATTTTGGTTATTTCTTCAATTAGTTTTCAAGGGTCGCCTACAGTTGGTAGAATGTGGATGCTTGCTGGATGTTGACATACCACTTGATGGCAGTGACATGCAGCTGGATTTCTAGAAGCAATTTCATGGTATGCATGCTTCATACATCAACTGGTCATTACAGAAACTTCTAATTAATATGTATATATAACCCCCAAATATATATATATATATATATATATATTAAATTCAACAATCTCAAGACGGTATAGAGCAGCTTCATAATCATATCCATTCTCATACTGTAGATTGTAGAAGCAACGGATTTTCCCCTACTATTAAAGGTAAATACTTCTGCCATCTTCCTTTCAATATATTTCTGTTAGCTAAAATGACATGTAAATATTAAAAAAAATAAAAATAAAAATGTTCTTAAATCAAAGAAAAATTGAAAGAGGCATTAGAAATATTATAGAAGAAGAGTGATCAAGCGTGAGAACTGAAACAATATGGTCTGAATTTTGCACAACTTTTGAGCTTGATTTTTGTTACATTTTGGGCCTTTAAGTTGTAGGAATTTTTTTAAAAAAAATTTCATTTAAATACTTCCATGTTTACTTAATTACACATTTGTCTTAAATCTGTTGGTAATTAAAATTTTGGCTACTATATTTATTAAGTTTTCACTTAGACCCTACGCACTTTTCGTATTATAACTATAAACTGTTTAATTTATTTCACATTTTCATACTCTATAATCTTATATGTTCTAAAAAAAATTCATTCTTGTCACTCTTATATTAGCCAAAAATAATTATATAAGACTTCGGATATGACAATTATAGTGCTCGAGTCTCATATTTAACTATCCGATATGGGGTCAAAAACTTTTAATTGGATGTTAAAATGATATTCTAATGGATTAGAGGCAAGCCCATGAAACCCTAATCAGGGTTTGGGTTGAAATCGGAAAGTGGATCAATGACATAATTTTTTAGATTTTGCATTCCGGTGATAATTGGGTATTCCTAACATAAAGGGAGCCATAAAATTTTTTTTTTTTTAAAAAAAAAAGAAATGAAAAAGAAAAGGAAAAAGAAAAGCCATGGCTAAGGCATGTTCACAAGTGAACGCACAGGGAATAAAAGAAGTGCCAAACTATGAGCATCTTTTGACTTCCTTCACTTGACAGATACATCTTGGTTCACAATTCAAGTAAAATAAAATTGAACATCAAAAACTTCTACAAAGGTGGATTGCTCGGATCTGGGACCTCCTTCCACGAAGGCATAAGTTGGGACTCCTTCAACCAACCGCACCGCCTCTTCTTATTTTTCTTCAACTTATTCTTCCTCTTTCTCTGCTTCTGCTTCCCCATCCTCCCCAACTTGTGCTATTGTTCCTTCCACATCTTCCTCATCCTCTGATGATGGGGTTACTGACAGTTCCTCATCTTCCCTATCATCTTCAAAATCTTGAGAAACACGAAAATAAAACTCTGAATGATTCGGACCATGTATTCTCTCATCACCCAGCCCACCCTAATGATTAGAAAGGAAAATATAAATTATTAAAAGAAATTATTATTATTATTAATTATTATTATTATTATTATTATTATTATTATTATTATTATTATTATTATTAACGAATGAGTGTATAAAAAAGCTCTTACCGAAGCATTAGTTAGGTATCTGTTTACTTGCCACGTGCAATATTCAGGATTATAGACAGTCAAAATCACTCCTCTAGTAAAAAACTTCATCATTGGTTGTGTACTCATTCTTCGATGTGGGAATTCACAAGTTAGTGGTCTACCATGACCAGGAATTATCTGAATTAGCATGAGGTCGTTGTTGCACTTGTAACATTGAAAATGAATTATATATCTATTTAAAAATTAACCATTAATTAATTAATTAATATTTAAAAGTTTTTGAATGATTTATATTTGTCCAGAGAAGTGAGGTTCTTTCAAGTCATCCAGAATAAGATTGTTTTCCTTCAAAAGTTCAAATTCCTCAGGAGTAAAATCAGTCAAATCAAACTCTATGCCTTTAAAGCATAGACACAGGTTATTATCCTCGGACATACTGTCACATTCCCGACACCTCAACTAAAAAGAAAATACTAATTAATACGTATAGATAATCCTTCCCCAAATAAATAAATAAATAAATATATATATATTTATTAAATTCAACAATCTCAAGACGGTATAGAGCAGCTTCATAATCATATCCATTCTCATACTGTAGATTGTAGAAGCAACGGATTTTCCCCATACTATTAAGGGTAAATACTTCTGCCATCTTCCTTTCAATATATTTCTGTTAGCTAAAATGACTTGTAAACATTAAAAAAAATAAAAATAAAAATGTTCTTAAATCAATGAAAAATTGAAAGAGGCATTAGAAATATTATAGAAGAAGAGTGATCAAGCGTGAGAACCGAAACAATATGGTCTGAATTTTGCACAACTTTTGAGCTTGATTTTTGTTACATTTTGGGCCTTTAAGTTGTAGGAATTCTTTTAAAGAAAATTTCATTTAAGTACTTCCATGTTTACTTAATTACACATTTATCTTAAATCTGTTGGTAATTAAAATTTTGGCTACTTTATTTATTAAGTTTTCACTTAGACCCGACGCACTTTTCGTATTATAACTATAAAATGTTTAATTTATTTCGCGTTTTTATACTCCACAATCTCATATGTTTTAAAAAATTTCATTCTTGTCACTCTTATCTTAGCCAAAATAATTATATAAGACTTCGGATATGACAATTATAGTGCTCGAGTCTCATATTTAACTATCCGATATGGGGTCAAAAAATTTTAATTGGATGTTAAAATGATATTCTAATGGATTAGAGGCAAGCCCATGAAACCCTAATCAGGGTTTGGGTTGAAATCGGAAAGTGGATCCGTGGAGGCTGGTTTTCGGCCGAGGTCCACAATCAGAATTTGTAGTTTGGGGCATCAGCGATCCTGCAAAACAAAGGTAGTGTGAGCGGGGAGTATACTACCCACCGGTTTGGTGGATGCCGGGGACACTCCGACGCCCAAGTCAGTAGTATGAAATGATCAATAAGTATGTAAAATATGAAAGTAAGGCTTGTTATTTCCTTAACCTTCTTTGGGTGGCCGTGAGGGCGGTGACAAGTGTTTAGAAAAATGGAGGTTCTGAGTGCTGGTGTCAGAGAGCAGTAGATTTGAATGTGATAAGTCAGGCTTGAATGACTTGTATTACGAATTCTGTTTCTATTTATAGATGGAGAAAGATAAACCTTTAGCTTTGCACATGGAAAAATGGGTCTCATAATATTATTGAAGATGAACTTTTGGTGATCTCTAATCTCTGCATGTGGAAGACATATATCATGTTTAGAAAAAAGGAAATTAGTTGGTAATGATTTGAGGTATGTTTTATGTTGTTCCTTGATTTGGCTTTGTATGTGTAGCCTTATGTGCAAATAGTATAAGGTCTTTTTGGAGAAAGCTTTGGGCTTTCCAGAATAGTGTTAAACTCTCTAAGTTGGGCCTCAGTCTACGGATTTTATTGGTATTTGGGTTCAAAAGAAAAGATGGATTTGCCATTGACCCAATTTTGGCCCGCACAGTTTGTCTCATACTCTTTAAGTCAAAAAGTCTTTTGATTTGAAGAGTATTTCTATATGTGTTGATCAAAACAAAATATAAGAGCATGTGTCGATAAAACACAACTCTAAGGATATTACCTTGTGTCAATACTTGGTTCAACATGGTTGTTAGTCTCTTTACATATTTAAATTGTCGAATAATCTTCTGCGGCTTCAAAATACGCTTTTTATGCTTCAGAATTTGATTCAACACGATTATAGAAGTTCCCTGGAAGATTGAACTTTGGAGAAGGTTAAGAAACACACGACGTAAGTTATTTGGAATGAGATTAGTCCAAGAAGCAGGTCCAGGAGAATGTTTCATACGACGTGTCGACTGGACAGATGTAGTCTAGGTTTTCAACTTAATTCGTCATGAGTCTCATGGGGGTGTCCCCAGTCGACTGAAACTGATGGAGGTTCAGAAGTTTACGTCCAGACGACATGTGTCGACTGGACAGAGGAAGTCCAGGTCTTCAACATGACTCGACATGAGGGTGTCCTCAGTCGACTGAACCAGAAGAAGGTACATGAGAATTTATCATACGACATGTGTCGAGTGGATAGAGGTTGTCTGTGTCTTCAACTGAAATCGACATGAGTCTCATTGTATGTCCCCGGTTCACTGAACTAGGAGGTTCAGGGGTGTATTTCATACGACATGTTTCGACTGGACAAAGAAAGTCCAGCTCTTCAACATGACTCGACATGAGTCTCTCGGGGGGTGTCCCCGGTCGATTGAACCAAATAAAGGTACAAGAGTATATTTCATATGACATGTGAAGACATGTGTCGACTGGACAGAGGAAGTCCAGGTCTCCAATTTTGACTCTACATGAGTCCCTCGGGGGGGTGTCCCCGGTCGACTGAACCAGAAGAAGGTACAAGAGAATTTATCATACGACATGTGTCGAATGGATATAGGCTGTCCGGGTCTTTAACTGGACTCGACATGAGTCTCATTGTATGTCCCCGGTCCACTGAACTAGAAGGTTCAGAGGTATATTTCATACGACATGTGTCGACTGGACAGAGGAAGTCCAGGTCTTCAACATGATTCGACATGAGTCTCTCGGGGGGTGTCCCCGATCGACTGAACCAAATGAAGGTACATGAGTATATTTCATACGCATGTGTCGACTGGACAGAGGAAGTCCAGACTTCAACTTGACTCGACATGAGTCTCTCGGGGGGTGTCCCCGGTCGACTGAACCAAATGAAGGTTCAGTAGGATATTTTTCATACAATATTTTTCGACTGGACAGAGGAAGTCCAGGTCTTCAATTTGACTCGACATGAGTCTCACGGGGGTGTCCCCATCGACTGAACCAAATGAAGGTTCAAGAGTATATTTCATACGATATTTATCGATTGGATAGAGGAAGTCCAGGTCTTCAACTTTGACTCGACATGAGTCTCACGGGGGTGTCCCCGGTTGACTGAACCAAATGAAGGTTCATGAGTATATTTCATATGATATGTTTCTTCATTTCATCAAGTACTATGTCGAATGATAAGTATATCTTGTGCCAAGCCCTGTATATATATTGTGTCGAATCTGTAGTCCATGGGTATTGCTCTTACACTTGACAGGGTGTCGAGTGATTATGTAACTTGTACCGGGGGTTGCTTAAATATTGTCTTGAATATCAGCAACCTTGATATCTACCTCTGACTTGATGTAGTGTCGAATGAATTTTTTTCCTGACGTTATTGTGTCGAATGGAGAAGACATTTGTGAAAAAGGATTTTGTTAGTATAGAGGTTAGCAAGTGACATCAAGTTGTAACAATCCTGATTGTAATTCTCTCTTCCATTCGACGAGTCCTTATTGAAGGTTTTTAGATTTTACACACGTCATTAAATGGAGTAAGACCTAATGTGAATAACGAGGAGTTCTTTTGGCGGGAAAATGAACTTCCAAATGTAGTATAAGAGATGCCTCATAGGCTCATTTGCTTCATTCACAAGATCAACGAGTTGGGAGAGAAGCTTCAAGATTCCAAGGTATTCTTCAAAACTTTCTTCGCGTTCTTCATTTCCTTTGAATGTTCATAGAGTAGCTTCAAACTATTCTTAGCCAAATTAGGTTGTTTGATCTTCTTAATCATACGTTGTTTGGTGGAATTGTGTTTGGAGAATTAGTAGAATTTGATCCTTAGGAAACCTAAAACTTAGAAATTATTTGTTTGTCTATTTGTCGAGTAAAAGATGTCGAGTGAAGAATCCCTAGATAGTTTAGGTGAACAAATAGACAAATACATAGAAGTATCGTCGAGTGGATCGAGTGAAGATAAATTATTCAGGGACTGGTCGCGTCAACAGTTTTATGAGGAAGGGCCAGTTACAGTTTTGTCGCACGAGACTCCAGTAGATGCAATACCTCTCAGGGCTATATCAACAGTGGGTGAGTCGGGTGGGACAGTTAGTGAACCAACGGACTTATTAACTAAAAATCCGGTTAGTCGTATGACAGAAGGTTGTTGAGGGAAATTAGGTGTAAATATAGATTCCCTGAATCCATAGAATTGAAAGTACCTTTGCCGACTGAAAGAATAGATTGTAAAATTCCCGGGTGGATTGGGTTTTATGTACGATCATTGGCCGATGGGCTCAGATTCCCTATTCCAAGATTAGTATGGGAAATTTTGGACCATTTTGGGATTACTCCTTCACAATTGATGCCAAATGCTTGGAGGATCTTGTTGTCGATTGAATGTTTGGCTTTCGAGCAATGAGTGTTTTTTGAGGTGAATGATGTAGTGTACTCATACTATCTAAATGAGCATCTAACTGAGAAAGGGAGATATACTATGTATCTTCGTCGAAAGAAAGAGTAATTAATAATGAGGCTTCCAACAAATGATGGGGGAAATTAGCAGTCAGACTATTTCTTTGTGAGGGGTGAGGGTGTATTTGGGTCGACCGGAATGGGTCGTATCTCTAAGTATTGGAGTTTGATTAGTGAGTATCATCTCTTTTATTTGTGACATCTCATGAATGTGATCGTCATATGAAGCTAACTCGTTGATTTGTTTGATTTGCAGGTCCGTTTCGAAACAGATTGTTTGATAGAACTCCTCAGATCTTATCAAACACTAAAGCTCTTCTTGCACTCCATGTAGATCAGTGAGATTGGAGGGTAGACTTGGTAGAGAAGGGATTGAGGGCAACTCTGGTGTGGAAAGAATTCTTCGATTCAAAATGTATATCTACCCATTTGGCACTTTCTAAACACGTATTGGAAGTCATCTACTGTACTTGGTCGATTCGAGAATTATACGGAAAGGAATTATTTGTAAAGCCATTAACTCCAAAGGAAATTTTATGCGCAGCTGATATAATGTCTGGACCTGTCAAGGTATCGTCTATTGATGAATTGAAGAGTCGTAAGAAAGCCATGAAGCTTAAGATTAAGGAACCTGAGGTGCAGGTCCCTGAAATACAGCAGGCTTTGTCGACTGGTACTCCAATGATTAAAGGACAGTCGACCGATGTAGTTTTCAAAGGGGGAAAAAGAAAATTAGTCGAAATTGAGGAGGATATCGACAATATAATCGTCAAGATTCCTTCTGGGTCGACTGCAATATCAGATCCATCAAGCCTTAACCATTTCATTAAGAAGCTGTTATTAGAGGAGGATGAACAAAGGCTTTCCATTATTGGCCCCGTCTAAACAATGAAGAAGGCAATTGCTTTAACTTATCAAGTAAGTAACAAAATAAAATGTGTTTTAAAACTTTTTTCGAATAAAGAATAACTCAGTTTTTTTCTCAGGCGATGGAGTGCAATTTATATATGCAACAATATGTCGAGTCAAACCAGAGGAAGCAGAAGGAGATGGAGAAGTCGGTTGCGGCCATGAAAAATGAGATAGCAGAAATGAAGTCGTCATTTGAAAAGCAGAGTAAAGAGATGGTGAATGAATTGAAGGAAGTGAAAGCTACACTCAGGATGGAGAGGGAAACTTCTGAAGTCACCATCGAAGGTTATAAGGAGGCACTCGACAATGTAAGGAAGGAGAATAGTGAGTTGGTCGAGCAGGTTGAAGGGATTGCTCTCGAATCAATGATGAAGGAAATAAGTAATCTGATGAAGGATTTCCTTGAAGGAAAAATTACAGCGTGGGAACCTCAGAAATGGATTTGAGAATATGATCGATTCATGGCTGGGCTATCATCATCAAACGAAGATGAAGTGGAAGGTAAGGGTGAAGAGGTTGATTCGAAGGATGTTGATAAAGAGATCACTAACATAGAGGAAGTAACTGGTGTTGAAGAGATGAAGACGAAGAGTGAAGGGGTTGGTCGAATGGAGGTGGAGCAAGTTGGACAAGTTCAGGAGATTCTTGCGTCTGATGTTGAAGCCGAACGTATCCCAGAAGAGGAAGCTCCAGATACTTAAACTATTGTAAATTTAACTTTTTTTTTTTGTATAATGAGTGGATAGTTGATGATAATGGGATAATCTTTTCATAATTTTTTGTTTTGTCGAATCAAATTACATAAAGCATTATCCTACTATATTCTTCAAATTTAAACAAAGGCATGCATACATTACCTGTAGAATCTTTTGAGGTGAACCGCATTCCAACTATTATTTATTTGTCTCCATTCTGTCTTCTGTAACTTGTAAGCTCTATGTCCAACTATTTTCGTAACAACATATGGACCTTCCCAATTTGGTCCCAATTTACCATCTCCAATCTCCTTGGTATTCTGGAAAACTCTTCGTAGTACCCAATCTCCTTCATTGAATGTTCTACTTCAGATGTTTTTGTTGAAATATCTGGTCATCTTTTGACGATATGCTGCAAGTCGAATTAAAGCATTATCTCGTAACTCATCAATTGTATCTAGGCTCAAACTCATATGTCGTTGATTCGCATCATCACTGAGCCATTGGTAGCGTGAGGATGAAATGCTTTCTTCAATTGGTATCACCGCTTCTGTCCCGAACGCTAGAGAGAAGGGAGTTTCTCCTATTGACGAACGGATAGTCGTTCTTTAGGACCATAAAACTCCAGGAAGTTCATCCGCCCATGATCCTTTTGCTTTTTCTAACCTTTTCTTTAATGTGTTCAAAATGGTCTTGTTTGAAGACTCGACTTGTCCATTTGCTTGTGGGAAGCGAGGGGTTGAAAAACGTAATTTTATTCCCCAATTTTTGCCAAAATCTTAGAAATATCGGCTGATAAACTGGGAGCCATTATCAGTTACAATCTCATTGGGAATGCCGAATTGACATATGATGTTCTTCCAGACAAATGATTGGACTTCTTTATCTCGTATCTTGGCAAATGAGTCTGCCTCAATCCATTTTGAATAGTAGTCCGTTAAAGCCAGCATGTAGATTTGTTGTCCAGAGGCTGTTGGTAGTTTCCTTACAATAGCCATTCTCCATTTCATGAATGGCTATGGGGACAAGATATGATTTAACTTCTCATGAGGAATGTGTGAAATTGGGGCGAACCTTTGACATTTTTCACACTTCTTTGCGTAGTTTGCCGAATCAGTTCTCATAGTAGGCCAATAGTACCCCGTCGAATGGGCGCGTAGAGCAAGGCTACGTCCTCCGGAATGATTTTCACATTCCATTTCATGTAATTCTGATAACACGTGCTGCACTTGATCATGAGTAAGACATTTTAAGTAGGGTCCAGAAAATGATCTTTTCAACAACTGTCCATCGAATAAGGTGAACCTTCATGTCTGCCTCTAAATCCTTCTTACTTCAGTTTTCTCTTCTGGTAGTATCCCTTCTTGCAGGTATTTCACAAGTGGCGTCATCCAAGAGTCGTTTAAGGTAATGGAGGCAACCTCCTTGTCTTCTTTCCAAATTACTGGCCAGTTCAAATACACTATTGGAATTGACTGAGGTTGGTCCCCGTGCATTGTTGATCCAAGGGTGGCCAATGCATCAGCTTGAGTATTCTCACTTCTTGGGACTTGGGTTATTGTAAGTTCTTGAAGTATCGGCTGGATTTCTTTCACCGTCGGTAAGTAGAATGCCATTTGAGGATCTCGTGCTTAATACGAACCTTGGATTTGGTTGACAATCAATTGAGAATCTGACTTGACTTCTATCTTATTTGCCCCAAGTTCACTGGCCAAGCTAAGACCTGCTATCAATGCCTCATACTCTGCCTCATTGTTTGTAACCCTGAAACTACATTTGATCGCTTGTCGTAGTATATCACCATCAGGAGAAGTGATTACAATCACCAGACCACATTCTTTCTTATTACTGGAACCGTCTACTGAAATCTTCCAACATGGTGTCCTTGGATTGAATTGACTTCTTTATCAGTTGTAACATTTAGGTTGGGACTGAAATCAGCACAAAATCAGCCAAGGCTTGAGACTTAATCGTCGTTCTGGGTTGGTATGTGATGTCGTGTTCTCCCAGCTCCATTACCCATTTTGTTAATCTTCCAGATAATTCCGGCTTATGCAGTATGCTCCTAATGGGATATGTTGAATAAATTGTGATTGGATGCCCTTGAAAGTATGGTCGTAGTTTCCTTGCTGCCATTACCAAAGCCAACACCAATTTCTCCATATGTGAACAGCATGATTCCGCATCAAGTAATGTCTTGCTCACATAGTAGACTGGGAGTTGTATCTCATTCTCTTCTCTGATCAAGAAAGCACTGACAGCTTTCTCTGAGACTCCCAAGTAAAGGAAAAGTCTTTCATTGTCGACTGGCTTTGACAATAGAGGTGGTGAAGTTAAGTACCGTTTGAGTTCTTTAAGAGCTTCTTCGCAAGCTGGAGTCCATTCAAAGTTTTTTGCTTTTTTAATGGCTGAAAAGAACATAAAACTTTTGTTTGTCGACTTGAAAATGAACCTGTTTAAAGCTGTAATTCTCACCGCTAGTCGCATGACATCTTTCGGGCATGAATGAGAGGGGATTTCAAGTACGGATTTGATTTGATCTAGATTTGCTTCTATACCTCGTCGTGTGACAACATATCCAAAGAATTTCTCTGAAGCTACTCCAAACGCACATTTAATTGGATTCAACTTCATCCCATACATGTTCATTATGTTGAATGCTTCTTCCAAGTGCTCCAGATGTTGATCAGATTTTGAAGATTTCACCACATGTCGTCTATGTAGACTTCCATCGTCTTCCCAATATGTTGAGAGAACATCTTGTTGACCATTCTTTGGTATGTGGCTCCTGCATTTTTGAGGCCGAAGGGCATTACTTTGTAGCAAAAAATGCCTTTATTGGTGACAAAGGCTGTCTTCTCTTGGTTGTCTGAATGCATGAGGATTTGGTTGTAGCCAGAATATGCATCCATGAAACTTAACAATTCATGTCTGTCTGTAGCATCAACCATTTGGTCGATATGAGGTAGTGGGAATGAATCCTTTGGGCAAGCTTTGTTCAGGTCTTTGAAGTCAATACAAACTCTCCACTCTCCACTTTCCATTTGTCTTCCTTACTACCACCACATTTGCTAACCACTCTGGGAATTGGACTTCCTTAATGGCACCATTTTGTAATAACTTTTGAACTTCTTCATCGATTATTTGATTTCTCTCTGGAGCGAACTTTCTTCTTTTTTGCCTGATAGGAAGGTAGTCTGGATCTACATAGAGTTGATGAGTAATTAATTCAGGGTCGATCCCAGTCATATCTTTGTGTGACCATGCGAATTGGTTGTGTCATTTTTGTAAAAAATCAATCAAGTATACTCGTAGCTTGGGATTCAGGTTTGCTCCAACTTGCGTCTTATGATCTGCATGTTCAGAATGTATTTGGACCTCATCAAGTTTTTCAATGTTTGGAAGTGTTGGCTCAAAAAAATGAGGTCTGCTCTGTAATTGCTATGTAGAGTTGACTTTCATCGTCAATGTCGTTTGGTAGCATCCTCTTGAAGCAGCCGTGTCACCCCTTATTTCTTGAATCCCCCACTTTGTAGGAAATTTCAGAATTTGATGATAAGTGGATGATACAGCCCTCATTTCATGAATCCATGGTCTACCAACGATAAGATTGTAGGCTGAAGGACAATCTAGGACTAGGAAAGTT
>SKCR01048835.1:0-35808 GCA_019454045.1 Zanthoxylum bungeanum | reverse complement strand
TATTTGTATTTGATTAATTAATTAATTAATTAATTGTTAAATGATTAAATTAATTAAAATATAAATATCTTATGTTAGGATAATTAAAGTAAATGACATTAGTTGCATTTGTTGACCAAGATAAATATCTAATAAAGTAGTTTATAAGATATTTGTGCAAGTTGACATTATGATAATTGAAATGAAAATGAAATTACAATTTCTTGAATTTGGCTTAAAATTTCGGCCAAGGTGTAATTGTTACACATATAAATTGTTTTTCATTTTTCATTTCACTTAACCTAATACACTTTATACAAACAAACTCCATTGAAGAAACTTTGAAAGCTTGAGAGAAGAAAGACTTATCAAAGAAAAAGCTTGGAATTTAGTAAGTTTTTCAAACTTACTATTAGAGAGGAATATGTTCCTTAGGTTCTAGGCTTCAACATATGTTGTTCTTAGATAATTTCTTTCTTTATTTCTTTGTGTTTTTGTTGATGGAAGTTTGAATGAAGTGTTGAGCATGTATGGTGAAGAAAGAATGTAACTAGTGTAGTTATATGTATTCTTTTAAGGTTTATGAAACCATGTTGCTATTCTAGAGTTGTTGACCCACTCTTAAATGACCTAGATTTGATCTTGAGTTGTTTCATTGTGTTGAGACTTGAATTAGTTGAAAGATTGATGATTGAAACATTTGATTTAATGTAAATGGCCTAATTTGCCCAATTTGTGGAAATTGAAAAATTAGGGTTTATAACCTATTCCAAATTTGGGGGTTTTCATATATGTTGAGCATTTGGGTGTGTATATGATGCATGCAAAGTTTCATGTTGATTGGATTTCATTTGGATGAGTTTAGAAGCATGAAATGACCAAATGGTCAATTTGGGCACTAATGAGTGCTCTCGGCTTTGAGAGAGAAATTGGGGATTTTGGTTTCTTTGGTGTTTTGATGTTTTGAACATCATAAGATCATCTTAGAAATGATTTAGAATCATTCAAAATTGATTGGATCAATTTCGGACTAAAACAGACAAAAATACAAAGCAAGGGTATTTCGGTAAATTCACTTAAAATTGTTTTATTGAATTTATTTTCATAATTTGATTATTGGAATATTAAATAAATATGTTTATTTAATTAATCCGAGAAAAAGTTTTGAAATCTGAAAATCGGATTTTCACCGCTTCCGCTGCGTTACCGGACTCACCCCCTAAATAACCCCTTCAAAAGCTTATCTTGCTGAGTCACCCTGACATAGGCAGGACAACCCCAAACCTTAATATAATTAATATTTGGTCTCCTACCGAACCATATCTGATACGGTGTCGTAGGAACAGCCTTTGAAGGAATCTTATTCAAAAATGTGCGGCTGTTAAGAGAGAGTAACCCCATAAGTAATATGGCAGATCTGTGAAACTCAACATCGATCGGACCATATCCAATAAAGTCTGATTTCTCCTTTCAGATACACCATTGTGCTGTGGTGTACCTGGAGGAGTATATTGAGCGAGAATCCCATTCTCCTTCATATAATCCATGAACTCACCACTCATATATTCCCCACCTCGATCTGATCGAAGGCATTTAATATATTTACCAGTTTGTTTTTCTACTTCATTTCGGAACTCTTTGAACTTTTCAAAGGTTCCGATTTATGTCGCATCAAATACACATAACCGTACCATGACAAATCATCGGTAAAGGTAACGAAGTACGAATAACCACTGTGAGCAGTTTGACTTAGTGGACCACATACATCAGAATGTACGAGTTCTAGTAAGTTAGTGGCGCGGTGTCCAACACCAGAAAATGGGGCTTTGGTCATCTTACCCTGAATACAGGATCACAAGTTGGATAGGATTCAATGGTAAGATCTGATATCAAACTAATCCTAACCAATTGGGTAAGGCGTTTAACGCCAATGTGACCAAGTCTCATATGCCAAAGTTCAGTATTATTAATTACAGGTAAACTACGTTTATTAACTCCAGTATTTAATATATCTTTTGAAGTTTGCAATGTATAATGACCATGCTGATTTGGACAACAAAGGATCTGAATATTATTTTTATCATATAAATACAAAGAACTATTCTTAATATTAATACAAAAGCCTTCTGTATCCAATACAAAAAGTGATATAATATTAGCGACACATCCCGGTACAAAATGACAGTCATATAACAAAAGTGTCCCATTCGGCAATGAGATCTCGCATACTCCCACTGCAACTGCATCCAAAGACTCTCCACTCCCGAATCGCAACTGCATCTCTCCAGGCTTCAGTTTCCTACTTTCCTTCAGCACCTGCAACGAATTGCAAATGTGAATGGGACAAGCAGAATCTAAAATCCAGCTGGATGTAACGGCTTCACAAGCCAAAGATAAATCAATAACTGGAAAAATAAAAGTACCTGATGTAGAAGCTCTGTCTCTCCTCACTTGGGCAATGTAATCAGGACAGTTCATTTTCCAGTGCCCAACTTTGCCGCAGTGGTGGCATTTGTCTTCAGAAGCCCTTTTGGGCTTTGCAATCTTCGCCTGTTGTTGAGGACCAAAAGCCTTCTTCTTCTTCTTGCCTTTCTTGTTCTTTCCCTTGGACCATCCTTGGGAAGAAGCCGAAAGAGAAGTAGTTCTAGGAGGGCGAGTCGGTACTCCCTTCTTAAGGTCCTCTTCTGCCGTGAGCAACATCCTATGTAGCTCCTGGTAGGTACAGACAGTCCCGTGCATGTTGAAGTACATCACGAACTAGCGAAATGAAGCTGGTAGTGAACCAAGAATGACACTCCTACCGAGAATGTCATTCAGGATGAGATTATGTTGCCTCAACTGATCGATCAAATCGATCATCTGAAGAACATGTGGGCTAACACTCTGCCCCTCATCCAGACGCGCATGGAACAGTTCCATGGCGACATTGTGAACAATCACTTGTTCCTGGTTCTCAAACGATTGTCTCAATCGCGTCATCATACTATAGGAATCTTACATACCATAGTACTGTTGCTTGAGTTTCGGAGAAAGTGAACTAAGGATGTATGATTTAACCCTTAAATCATCATCCTTCCAAGTTTCAAAAACTTGGCGTTCCTCCTCCGAAGCATCCGCACCCACTGCAAGGGGCAACGGACCCTCAAGAACATAACCCAACTTTTCGGAATCGAGGACAATCCTCAAATCCAATTCCCAGTCTGCAAAGTTCTCAGCGCCTTTCAGTTTGTTCGCATCAAGCATACGCGCAAACTGATTTGTGGATTGTCCCGCCATCGCCAATCTATCATATAGATCACGAAAAAACGGTTAGCATAAATAAAGCAGTTTCATATAATATCAAAAGCATAAACTAGATCAAGGATTTTTAATCTAATATGCCCCTCCCACTAAATCATGCATTACTGTAATCCCAAAACAGAATACAAATATTTAATAATTAAATTAAATACTAATATTGAAAAGTGGATCCCGTGAATATATTTCGGCTCACAGCAGAGGCACGGTCTCGCCTACGTATATCCATCAGGTAGACAACTCATTTGTCAATCACTCAATAGTGACTCCTAAGTATCTGGTCCTGGCCGTTTCTCGTTGTCGCTGCGAAGGCAGGCCCACAAGGAGACGTACCAAGGTTAAACTCGTCAATGGTAAACTCAAGTTACTTACGTAATCCTGACAGCTAGGGCACGTTCAGAATTCCGGTTTTACTTGAATTTACCCAGTATCTGATATATATCCGGTATAAATAAATCTTTATCGGCTACACCCTCACAGCAGAGGCACGGTCTCGGATGTAGTCACAAAGAAGTATTCATAAATCGTATTGACAAGACGGACCATTTAACATGCATCAAATACATAATTACATTCAAACCTTATTAATTATGGATTTTCCGCTAAGTGTCATACACCCTAAATCTAACCAATTTAGATCCTAATAAGCATGCATAAAGTCTAGAAAACATGATTAAACATTGATTCAATGAAGGCTAATCATATTAGGTGGCCTAGAATCAGACTCGCTCTGATACCATTTTGTAGGGGGTAATCGGGTCGGGCGCAGCGGAAGCGCTGGTTTAGGGCGCAAAACGTATTTCAAAACTTTTTCAAAATACCGAGTAAATTATTCAATATCTAATATGAATAATCTATTCGTGTTCCACCCATAAACTAAAACATTACTCACATTTATGATCCGATCAAATGGAGTAATAATCCGACCACAAAAGTGCCGACCACATTATGTCCGACCAGACGAGGACCGACCACAAAAGTGCCGACCACATTATGTCCGACCAGACGAGGACCGACCACAAAAGTGCCGACCACATTATGTCCGACCAGACGAGAACCGACCACAAAAATGCCGACCACATTATGTCCGACCAGCCGAGAACCGACCAGCCGAGGACCGACCAGCCGAGGACCGACCAGCCGAGGACCGACCACATTCAAACAGACGAATATTTTTCATGCATCATATACAAATCCAAATACTCAACATAAATGAAAAGCCAAAAGGTGGTACAAGGTCAAAAACCTTGAAACCAATACTTAAATCATGTTTCTAAAACACCATTCTTCCATCCAATCAAAGTCTCAACACAATGAAACAACTCAAGATCAAATCTAGGTCATCTAAGAGTGGGTCAACAACTCTAGATTAGCAACATGGTTTCCAAAACCTTAAAAGAATCCTTACAACTACAATAGTCACAAGTTTCCTTCACAGTACATGCTCAACACTTCAATTAAAACTACCATCAACAAAAACACAAAAATAAAGAAGGAATTAATCTAAGAACATCACATGTTGAAGCCTAGAACCTAAGGAACATTTTCCTCTCTAATAGCAAGTTTGAAAAACTTACTAAAATTCCAAGCTTTCTTTGATTTTTCTTTCTTTCTCAAGCTTTCTTTAAATTTCTTCAATGAAGTTTTTCTCTTTCTTTAAAGTGTATTAGGTTAAGTGTAAAGTGAAATGAAAATCAATTTATACTTGTAACATTTAAGCCTTGGCCGAAAATCAAAGGCAAATACAAGAATTGTAATTTCAATTTCATTTCAATTATCATTAATCAACTTGCATAAATATCCAAAAACAACTTTATTAGATATTTTATTAAGTCAATTAAGGCAACTAATATCATTTACTTAATATATCCTAATGTAAGATATTTATATCTTAATTAATTTAATCATTTAACAATTAAATAATTAATTAATTAATCAAATACAAATATATTAAATATATGTATAATATTTACATTAAATATTAAAAACATATATTCATTTAGGATAAAAGTCAAGTAACTCATTTTGACTATTAATTAATGTGTATTTAAATTAATCAAGTATTAAATGTAAATACACAATAATTAAGCAAATGACTATCTAGTCCCTTTAGCATGTATCTTGCGTTTAACCTTTAAACGACTTATAAATAATCAATATTATTTATTAATGTTGCTCTAGTGCTCTACGAGTATGTTTCATTATTGAGACTCTCTAGATTCAGGTATATCCGTCACGAAATCAAATTTCGTGTCCATAATCTATCCACCCGTAGATTATGACGATCACGGATAATCTCGCTGAACCATACAGGTCGAGGTCATGGCAAATGTATAATTCCTCCGTCACAGGTATCCGGATAAATCCCAGAGATATAGATGTAAATGTCAAATCTCTATCGGGATTATCCAGTCGACTATTCTATTAGCAATCTCAAAAAGAATGTTTAGAACTAGCTTCTAAACTTTACCACGGGCCCATGGTTTTATCTGATTGCTAATCATATGGACTACCTATGCTCTGATACACAGAACTGACGGATCCTATCTTGATACACATAGGACACCCTGAGGATCTGTCTACACCCAACGAACATGTGGAGGTCTGATCTAAATAGATCGGTGACGTGACTGCCGTCTAAGTGTAGAAGATGTCTCATGTGCCCACAATGGCATCTCAAGTCTAAGAATCACAAGTGCTACTCAACCCAATAAGATTCTTATTGACGCTGGTGTACCATCCATTAAGAATCTTCGGTGAGTCGTTCAGTGTCTATATCCGCTATAAACACCTACACGTCTATACTAGTCTCCAAGACTAATGGTTCATTGAGAAACCATTGGAATCATATATTCCAGTATACGACATGTACCGGTCTCAACGGGTTTACTATACTGACCAAGTAGTGTAAACCTTGACCAGGAACTGTCTGAGAATGACAACGTCATGATACTTCTCAATGTCCGTTGCGACGCTTTTGCAACTGTATCATGACTAATCATTTTCGGGTCATTACGCCTTTACCATATAGAAATATAGATTATATTATAGAAACTGCATATATTATTCATAATAATAATGTTTTACAGAAGTATTTAACAGAAATACAACCGGGAATTGGCGCTCTGAGCACCAACCCCAACACAAACTCCTTATTTATTCAGAGAATTACAGAGAGGAAGGTACATATTAAACTAAAAATTTCGAGCTGAATTTATAGGAGTCAGTAGGTGTCACGCGTCGCGACCCGCGTTGATCATCGACAAGTGGCAGATTGGCTTCGCGAGATCGTGAAACGTGTCACGCTTACATCGGAGGCTGAATTATTAGTGCCGACAGCATGTGATGGTGACACATGTCCCATCGCACGTTAGCGTTATTCGCTGAGATGTTGACACGTGGTAGGCACATTTTAGCGTCGATGATGATTGTCGGTAGCATGTGATGGTGACATGTGGCACGGCGAACGTTAGCATGATCGGCTGTGATGTTGACACGTGGCAGATGCACGTTAGCAGATTTGGCGCACGTTAGCATCCGGCGCATTTTAGCAAAATCCCTCTGATTGGTCCACGTGTACCGGTGCACGTTAGGCGTCGCGACGCGGGCTGCTCGTCGTGACTCGCCAAATGACAATTTTTCCATTTGCTGTCATTTTTCACTATTTAGCCCCAAATCACCTCCAGTATGTCCCGAAACTTTATTTATCTACAAAATAACACAAAACACATCAAAATATTCACAAAACTCAAGAAACTATATAAAATATTAGGTCAAATGAGTGGGAAATAGTGATTCATTTACCACTCATCACACCCCAAAACCTAACATTTTGCTAGTCCTCGAGCAAAACACAAAATAATATAACATAAGAATAAAATTAAGCTAAGCCACTTTCATAGGGATCACGGTTGCATTTAGCGTATGCAACAAACCTTTAAACCCCTAGGTGTCCCTAGTGGACGAGTTGTAGTCTCGTGAGGGTTTACAGCAAAGATACCCACAAACATTTTACAAAAGTAAAAAGATAGTAAAACTAATGCACACAAAAGCAAAAAGACAAGAGAAAAGAGAATAAAGAAGTTAGTGATTAACATGTGAAACTTCTACTCCAAGTTACTAGTTGTTTTGTTTCTTTCTAAATTACCGAATAAGTAAATTCTCCGATTATATTTACCCTTCTCTATATACACAGTCAACAAAATATTAATCAACTCATTTTGCCCACAATAGTCACAAGTGCAGTTGAGAAGAGAGTAATATTTTTGTCCTAAAGTTTTATCAGAATTCACACCTTTTTGCAGCAATGGAATAATTTTTCTGATTTTTGATTTTTTCTTTCTTTTTGATTGATTTTTTATGTATATACAATATCTTCTGTCTATATAGCGAGCTTTGGGTCAGTGACTCCAAACCAGTTAGCTTTAGGGCATTACGTGTTAAAACACCCCTACGGACTTAATTACTCAGACTTCCGGTATATATATTTTTGCAATATCCTTGATCCATATAGCGAGCTTTGGGCCAGTGACTCCCAAACCAGTTGGCTTTAGGGCACTAAGTGTTAAAACACCCTTACGGACTTAATAACTCGGATCTCATACATTTTTTTTTATCTCATCGCTTTTCATAGATGCTTCCTCCAATTAAACTAGAGCATTGAATATTACAAGCTTTTCAATTACAGCTCATGTCCGTTCGTTACCATACACGTTGATAATACCTGTCAACTGAGCATATGAAGATTCATTTTTAGTCAATTTTATGGAGAATTCACAAATTAAATAATTTAAAAGGAAATAAACAATAATTAACTTGTTCCGAAATAGTTTTGAGATACGTCTCAGGAGTGGAAACTCATTACACAGCTCTCTCACACCAATTTCACCCGATTAATCAAATTAAAAAAAAAACACAAAAACACAAAATATTTTTTTGATTTTTGTAAAATTTTTCAATTTTTTTTGTATTTTTCGAAAAATTTTGGACTAAAAACAACATACAAACAAGATACTAATCAACTATTCCCCACCCCCAAACCTAAATGAGACATTGTCCCCAATGTCTTAAACAGTAGAAGAAGAGTTTAGAAGATAGTACCTGGTTGGCTGAAATTCTACATCTAAATGGGAAATTTAAAGGTTAAGATCCAGATTTATCCGACGCTTCTTACCACGATCATCATCGGACCATTTTATCTTGGAAATGATAGGGTCAATTTGTGGTTCAAAGGCTAAGATTTGGTCAATTAAATCCTGGGCAGTTCTGGCAGTGAAGATGAGTTCTTTCAGAGGTTTTGACACGAACCCATTTCTCCGGGCATCATCAAGAAATACACAAAGAAAATCATAAAATCCATCTGCGTTGAACAATCCAATTGGTTTCTGGTGTATGTTCAAGTTCACCCAAGATAGCACTGTAAAAATCTCCTCCAATGTACCAAAACCACCTGACAAAGCAATAAAAGCATCAGCACGGTTAATCATTTCCACCAGTCGTTCAGACATACCTGACACAATCAGTTCATCTCCGTTTGATGATCCTATAAGATCTACCTCTACCAAGGGTTTTGGAATGATTACCAGAACTTGACTGCCTCCATCCTGTACGGCCTTTGAAACGATCCCCATTAGTCCAAGACTGCCTCCGCCATATACTAGGTGCATATTCTTCTCAGTTATGATTCATCCCAATTCTTGTGTGCTGCTACATATTGTGGCTTAGTACCAACACTAGCACCATAAAAGACACAGATATTTACAACTCGTCTTCTTGAAATAGCTTCCATTTTATGTATCTTTCTTTTCTCAAATATGGATGCCTTCAAAAGTGCAAAGATGAGTTGAATTTATAACACTTGAAAGGGAGTGTTAGTAATAATAGTACTAGTATCTTCCAAAGAACGATTAGTAGCAAAACAGTAATCGTGAAAGGTCAAAACGGTCTGGATCCCGTCGGAGGAAATAAAAGAAAACAAAAAAAACAAATCACAATTACTAGGAAAATACAAAGAGATATAATATTTACAATAATTTACGGCTTGATTGGCGTCTATGCGTCAGGGACAAGCTTCCCATCCAATTTTCTTATAAATTGGCAAACAAGGTCTTTTTTGAGTCAGATTCCCGAGACTGGACTGTTGTCTTTCTCTTTGGAATTGTTTATATAACACGCGAATTTCGTGATATACATATCGATTAGGATGCGTCTCAAGAGTTTTTGATATGTCATCCAAAGACTCCTTACTCAAGCCATCCCTAATGAAATTAATCTTATCTTCACGGTTATCAGACATCATTCCTAAAGAACGACAACGAGTATCACAAAACATGCGAGCACATTTATAGCATACACCCATTCTTTTAGCTCTTCTTTTTTTAGCTTAGGTGCTTCTTCCTAAACCAGAGAGATGTGAAATAAAAGAGTCAGAAGACTCACCTGCCAATCGGACCCGTGCTTCAATAATCTAACGAATGTCAGTTGGAATACCTTTGATCATCAGTAGTCTTATCCGTTCCATGCGAGCTTTGTAGACTTTCATCAGAGATTTTTGAGGGAGAGAAGGAAATTGCTTGTGAAGATTTACGAGAGCTTCTTCCATTGTGAAATGACTTTACCTGCAAAAATTAAACACACAAAAATAAAACACACCATATCACAATATATACATAAATTACATGGGTTGCCTCCCTCCGAGTGCTAAGTTTAACGTCGTCAGCTAGACGTGACTTCTCGAACGTTATGATGGATTTGAAAGCGTGACACTTTCTTTTTGTGCTCAAATGATTCTCCCCAGTAGTGCTTGACACGCTGACTGTTAACCTTGAATGTGTTGTTGGACTTGGGATTGTATATCTCAACAACTCCGTATGGTAACACCTGAGTAATCACAAATGGACCTGACCACTTTGACTTCAGCTTTCCAGGAAAAAGTTTTAACTGTGAATCGTATAACAACACCTGCTGCCCTGGCTCCAATTGTCTGCGCACTATTTTTTTATCATGCCATATTTTGGTCTTTTCTTTGTATAGTTTGGCATTTTCATAAGCTTGTAAGCAAAATTCCTCCAATTCATTGAGTTGGTGAAGTCTTTTCTCTTCTGCCGCTTGTGGATCAAGATTCAACTTCTTTAATGCCCAGTACGCCTTATGTTCAAGCTCAACTGGCAGATGGCATGCTTTTCCATACACCATTTGATATGGGGACATACCAATAGGTGTCTTGTAAGCTGTCCGGTAGGCCCATAATGTGTCATCTAGTTTTTCAGACCAGTCCTTCCTTGTTGATCCAACAGTTCTTTCCAAGATTCTTTTGATCTCCCTGTTTGAAACTTCAACCTGTCCATTTGATTGTGGATGGTAAGCAGTGGCAACTTTATGAGTAACTTCGTATTTGGATAGAAGTGCATCAAGTACCTGTTTCAGAAATGTGTGCCACCATCGTTGATGATTGCCCGAGATGTTTCGAAGCGAGTGAAAATATTCTTTTTAAGGAACTTGATCACCACTTTTGAATCATTGGATGGCAGTGCGATTGCTTCAACCCATTTGGAGAAGTAGTCTACAGTAACCAATATGTACATGTTTCCGAACGATAATACAAAGGATCCCATAAAATCAATACCCCACACATCGAATATCTCCACTTCCAGAATATTTTGCAGAGGTCCTTCATTTCCCTTGAAAATTTCCTGTTCTCTGGCACCTGTCACATTGAAGAGAAAACAAGTAAGCATCTTTAAAAGAGCGGGCCAGAACAAACCTGATTGTAGGACTTTGGCTACAGTTTTGTTTCCACTGAAATGTCTGCCATATGGTGATGAATGACAATGTTGCAGAACACTGTTGACCTCCTCATGTGGAACACAACGTCTCAATAATTGATCGGCACATCTTTTGAACTGGTACGGCTCATCCCAGACATAATGTTTGACTTCTTTGAAGAACTTCTTTCGTTGATGAGTTGTCCATTCCAACAGCCATTTTCCTGAAACTATGTAGTTGACATAGTCAGCATACCGAGGGGCATCATGTTGTTTCATGGCAAACAACTGTTCATCTGGAAAAGTTTCTTTGATTGTCAGTTCTTTGCCAGCTGTTTCTCCATTCTCGAGTCTCGATAAATGATCTGCCACATGATTTTTATCCATTTCATGTCTCTGATATCCACGTCAAATTCTTGTAGAAGAAGTATCCAACGAATCAATATGGGTTTGGCATCTTTCTTCATGATCAAGTATTTGATTGCTGAATGATCTGTGTAGACCACCACTTTGGGACCAAGCAGATAGGAGCGGAATTTGTCAAAAGCGTACACAACTGCGAGCAACTCTTTTTCAGTGGTTGTGTAGTTGAGTTGAGCTTCATTCAAAGTCCTGCTGGAGTAGTAAATGGTGTGGAAAATCTTTGCTTTGCATTTTCCCAAAACTGCACCTACAGCAAAATCACTAGCGTCACACATTACCTCAAATGGAAGGTTCCAGTCTGGTGCTACTATGATGGGGGGATAAATCAGCTTCTGTTTCAAGATCTCAAAAGCTTCCTGGCATTCTTTGGTGAAGTTGAAACCCACATCCTTCTCCAGAAGATTGCACAGAGGTTTAGCAATATTGGAAAAGTGTTTGATAAATCTCCTGTAAAAACCTGCATGTCTGAGAAATCTCCGAATCCCTTTGACTGATGTCGGCGGAGGTAGTTTTTCAATTATTTCAATCTTTGCTTTGTCTACCTCGATTCCCTTTTATGAGATCTGGTGTCCAAGAACAATGCCTCCATGCACCATGAAGTGGCATTTCTCCCAATTGAGTACCAGGTTGGTATCTTCATACCTTTGTAACACTTGTTCCAGATTTTGCAAGCAGTGGTCAAAAGCGTCTCCAAACACAGAGAAGTCATCCATAAACATCTCCATACTCTGTTCCAGCATGTTTGAGAAGATAGCCATCATGCAACGCTGAAATGTGACAGAGGCATTACATAATCCAAATGGCATCATGCAGAAAGCAAAAGTACCATACGGACATGCAAATGTGGTTTTCTCATGATCTTCTGGGGCGATATCAATCTGATTGTACCCCGAGTATCCGTCCAGAAAGCAATAGTACTCATGTCCCGCCAGTCTGTCTAGCATCTGATCAATGAATGGCAGCGGAAAATGGTCATTCATTGTTGCTTTGTTCAGCTTCCGATAATCCATGCATACTCTCCAGTCTCCATCCAGTCACTGTTCTTGTTGGAATCAGCTTGTTCTTTTCATTTTTGACTACAGTAATTCCTCATTTCTTTGGTACACACTGCATATGACTCACCCAACTGCTGTATGAGATGGGGTAAATGATGTCAGCATCCAACCATTTGATGATTTATTTCTTCACGACTTCCTTCATGATTGGATTGAGTCTCTATTGATGCTCCATTGTGGGTTTGTACTCATCGTTCATCAGAATTTTATGCATGCAAAATGATGGACTAATGCCTAGAATGTCTGCTATAGTCTGGCCAATGGCTCTTTTGTGTTATCGTAACACTCTCAACAAATTTTCTTCATGTTCCAATGTTAGCGAAGAAGAAATAATAACAGGTAATTCAGAAGAGTTTCCAAGGAAAGCATACCTGAGATGGCTCGACAGTAACTTCAGCTCAAGCTGCGATGGTTCTTCAATTGAGGGCTTGATTCGCTCATTCTTCGGGAGTTTTAGACTTTCAACTGGTGGCGTTGATTTGAATCGGAATGGTTTGTCCAGATAGTTGATACATTCCAGAATTTCAGCTCGCTGTCAGTCATGTTGGTGATGCAAGCTTCAAGTTTATCTGTGGGAGGTGGTACTGCATCAGTATCCTGGATGATACTATCAACAACATCAACTCTGAAACATTCTTCCTCTTTTTCATCACTTGGGAATTTCATGGCTTTGAAAACATTAAAGGTAACTTCTTGGTCCTGCACTTTCATGGTTAGTTCTCCTTTTTGTACATCAATAACAGCTCGACCTGTAGCCAAGAATGGTCTTCCAATGATGATAGATACATCTTTGTCTTCTTCCATGTCAAGGATAATGAAATCTGCTGGGAGAATGAGTTTGTCGACTTTGACCAGCACATCTTCAACAACACCTCTTGGAAATACGAGTGTTCTATCAGCAAGTTGCAGAGAGACTGAGGTGGGCATTGCTTCTCTAATTTACAGTTTCCTGTAAATAGAAAAATACATCAAATTAACACTTGCACCTAAATCACATAAAGCTTTACCGATATAATGTTCTCTAATTGTGCATGGAACAATGAAACTGCCAGGATCTTTTAACTTCGGGGGAAGTTTCCTCTGAATGATGGCGCTACATTCTTCCGTCAATGCTACCGTCTCATAATCTCCCAATCTCCATTTTCGTGAAAGAATGTTTTTCATGAATTTGATGTAGCTGGGCATTTCTTCCAAGGCTTTTGCGAATGGAATGTTGATATGCAGGTTTTTGAACACCTCCAGGAATCGAGCAAACTACTTGTCCAGTTTATTTTTCTGAAGACGCTGAGGAAAATGTGGAGGTGGAGTGATTTGATCTTTTTCCTTTGCTTCTTTTTCCTCCATCTGTGGAACTGCATCTTTTGGAACTTCTTCAATGGATGCCTTGATTCCAACATCTTTGTTGATCTCATTACCACTTTTCAAAGTAATGGCTTGACATTGCTCCTTCCCTCGGTTCCTTGGATTCAGTTCTGTGTTGCTGGGAAGATTTCTTGGCGGTCTGTAACTCTGAGCATTGGCCAGTTGTCTAATTTGATTCTCAAGTACTTTAATAGAGGCAGATTGGCTCTGAAACATAACATCATATTTTTTTAACTGAGTCAGCACTTCCGCTATTCCTGGTTCATTTGCCTGCTCCTGGCATTTGTTTTTATTGCTGTTGGAATCTGGGTGGTGGACAGTTCTTTTGCCCTGAATTGTTGCTCCATGAGAAATTCAAATGATTCCTCCACTATGGGTTGTATGTGTTGGAATATGGATTGTTCCCCTGTCTGTTGAAATTGTTGACATAATTCACCGTCTATTTTTGTTGGTTTGGTTCTGGTGCTCCTCCATATGGTGAACTTGTGGCTCCAATATTGCCTTGCATACCGAGAGTCTCCATGGATTTGCATATCTAATCTAGCTTGGCATTGACTGCTGAGTTGGCTCCAACATCATATATTCCAGCAATTCTTTGAATCATGCTCCTTTCTCCTGGCCACAAAGAATTGTTGTTAGCCATTTCTTCGATTAAGTCTCAGGCTTGATCGTCTTTTTTTGCCATCAAAGCTCCTCCTCCAGCAGCAACATCAATTATGGTTCTCATTAGTCCAGAAAGTCCATTATAGAAAGTTTGGACTTGAAGCCATTTTGGAATTTCATGGTGAGGACATTTCTGGAGCAAATCTTTGTATCTTTCCCAAGCTTCGTAAAGAGTTTCCGAGTCAAGTTGTACAAAGGATGTGATGTCATTCCTCAATTTTGCTGTTCTGGCTGGTGGAAAATACTTTGCAAGGAATTTGGTGGCTAGAGTGTTCCAAGTTGTAATTGAACCAGCTGGTAGTGAATGTAGCCAAGCTTTTGCTCTGTCTTTCAAGGAATATGGAAAAACCTGCAGTCTCATTGCTTCTTCAGCTCCTCAGTTGTAATTGAAAGTGCCGCAAACTTCTAGGAAGTTGCTGATATGGGTATTAGGATCTTCAGTTGCATTCCCCCCAAACTGAACTGACTGTTGAATCATCTGAATGCATGTTTTGATGTCACACGCATTTGCTGGTAAGGGAGGAAGTACAATACAGGAAATGAAGCCGTCAACCACCAGAATGGTTCTGTCTCGATTGGGAATTGGTGGTGCAACTTCTAAAGGTTCAGGTTCCATGTTGACTAAAGCTTCTTGGCCTTTCCTTCTTAACTGTCTGATGGTTCTTTCAATTTATGGGTCAAGCGGTCGAAGTTCAAAGCTTCTGGTTCGTCTCATGTAGTTTCTGAGAACCTGAAACACAAGAAAACAAAATGATAAGCAAATAGAAAATTAGATACAAGTAAAGGTCTATAACCTCAAAACTAATAATGAAAGATAAATAAGTCCCCGGCAACAGCGCCAAAAACTTGACCGGTGCGAAATCACACGCGTATAACGCAAGCGCACGTATTGTTCAAGTAGTATAAAAGGTATCCATCCCACGAGGACTTAAAACCTAAGCTATTAATTTTTACGACATGTACCGGTCTCAACGGGTTTACTTTACTGACCAAGTAGTGTAAACCTTGACCAGGAACTATCTGAGAATGATAACGTCATGATACTACTCAATGTCCGTTGCGACGCTTTTGCAACAGTACCATGACTAATCATTCTAAGTTAATACGTCTTTACCATTTAATAAGATAGATTATATTATAGAAACTGCATATATTATTCATAATAATATTGTTTTACAGAAGTATTCAAAAGAAATACAACCGGGAATTGGCGCTCTGAGCACCAACCCCAACAAAATCTCTCACTTGCTATAGTGCCAATAGCGATTGTATCTAATACCCATCGACTCTACGTGTTTATCAAAAAACTTCGGAGGTATGGCCTTCGTCAGCGGGTCTGCTACATTATTTTCACTCGGTACCTTGCACACGACAATATCCCCTCACGACACGATCTCTCGAATGATGTGGTACTTACGTTCCACATGCTTCGACTTCTGATGCGCCCTCGGTTCCTTTGCTTGCGCAATGGCTCCAGTATTATCACAGTATAACGGAATCGCATTCTCGATACTTGGGACAACTCCCAATTCTGTGATAAAGTTATTTATCCACACAGCCTCGTTTACAGCTTCAGAAGCTGCAATATATTCCGCCTCAGTGGTGGAATCTGCTGTCGATCCCTGTTTGGAACTCTTCCAACAAACTGAACCTCCGTTAAGGGTAAAGACAAATCCAGATGTAGACTTTCTATCATCGGGATCCGATTGAAAATCGGAGTCTGTATACCCATTAACCTGCAGTTCGTTTCCTCCATAAATTATTAACTTATCCTTGGTACCTTTAAGATACTTTAGGATATGTTTAATGGCCATCCAATGGTCATTACCTGGATTGGACTGATATCGACTAGTTACGCTAACAGCGAAACTGATATCAGGCCTCGTACATAACATGGCATACATTATGCTACCCAAACACGAAGCATAAGGTTGGTTAGACATTCTAACCTTCTCATCTTCTGTTTGTGGACACATCTTCTTAGAAAGATGTATCCCATGTCTGAACGGTATGTTTGCTGTCTTACAGTTACCAAAACTACACCGTTCCAAGATCTTATCTATGTACGTTGATTGGGATAACCCAATCAGCCTCATTTGTCTATCTCTATAGAGTTTTATCCCTAAAACATATGAAGCTTCTCCCAGGTCCTCCATGGAGAAATTCTTACAGAGGTACGCTTTGACGCTTTGTAACATACCTAAATCATTCCCAATGATTAGGATGTCATCAACATATAGGACTAAAAATACGACCATGCTCCCACTGGCCTTTTGATACACACATGATTCTTCCGAATTCTTGAGAAAACCAGACGATCTAATAATCTCGTCGAATCGAAGATTCCAACTTCGTGAAGCTTATTTAAGTCCATAAATGGACTTCTTAAGCTTACATACCATGCCCGAGGTTTCGCTGGATGCGAAACCTTCCGGCTGTTCCATGTAGATTTCTTCATCAAGAAATCCATTTAGAAAAGCCGTTTTGACATCCATTTGCCAAATCTCGTAGTCATGATACGCAGCTATAGAAAGCAAAATTCGGATAGACTTAAGCATTGCCACCGGGGAAAAAGTTTCATCGTAGTCGACGCCAGGTCGCTGCGTGTAACCTTTTGCTACCAGTCGGGCCTTGTAAGTTTCAACCTTACCGTCAGGCCCGCGCTTCCTCTTGTAAACCCATTTACAACCGATAGGAACAATTCCTTCAGGAAGCGGAATCAAGTCCTAAACTTGATTTTCATGCATTGAGTCTATCTCGGATTTCATAGCACTCTGTCATTTCACGGAGTCGATGTCTAACATCGATTCTCTATAGGTGAAAGGATCTGTCTCTTCAACTAAGAGAACATCCAGACTCTTTTCTTGTATCAAATACAAGCGTTCAGGAGGTCTAGATACCTTTCCGACCTACGGAGTGTGTGTGTTGAAGGTCCTTCATCTACTTGAACTTCAGGTTCCTCCGTTGGTTCGTTGTTTTCAGGTTGGACTTCATCAAGCTCAACCTGTCTATGATTACCACCTTCTGACAAAAATCTACTTCTAGAAATTTTGCGAAGCGAGCTACGAACACATTTCGATGCTCGGTATCATAGAACAGATATCCCCTCGTATTCGAAGGATATCCGACAAACCTAAACTTTTGCCCTCGAGGCGAAAGCTTATCTTGCTGAGTCACCCTGACATAGGCAGGACAACCCCAAACCTTATATAATTAAGATTTGGTCTCCTACCGAACCATATCTGATACGGAGTCGTAGGAACAGCTTTTGAAGGAATCTTGTTCAAAAGATGTGCGGCTGTTAAGAGAGAGTAGCCCCATAAATAATAGGGCAAATCTGTGAAACTCAACATTGATCGGACCATATCCAATAAAGTCTGATTTCTCCTCTCAGACACTCCATTGTGCTGTGGAGTACCTGGAGGAGTATATTGAGCGAGAATCCCATTCTCCTTCATATAATCCATGAACTCACCACTCATATATTCGCCGCCTCGATCTGATCGAAGGCATTTAATATATTTACCAGTTTGTTTTTCTACTTCATTTCGGAACTCTTTGAACTTTTCAAAGGTTTTCGATTTATGTCTCATCAAATAGACATAACCGTACCGTGACAAATCATCGGTAAAGGTAACGAAGTACGAATAACCACTGTGAGCAGTTTGACTTAGTGGACCACATACATCAGAATGTACGAGTTCCAGTAAGTTATGGCACGGTGTCCAACACCAGAAAATGGGGCTTTGGTCATTTTACCCTGAATACAGGATTCACAAGTTGGATAGGATTCAATGGTAAGATCTGGTATCAAACCATTCCTAACCAATTGGGTAAGGCGTTTAACGCCAATGTGACCAAGTCTCATATGCCAAAGTTCAGTATTATTAATTACAGGTAAACTACGTTTATTAACTCCAGTATTTAATATATCTTTTGAAGTTTGCAATGTAAATGACCATGCTGGTTTGGACAACAAAGGATCTGAATATTATTACTATCATATAAATATAAGAACTATTCTTAATATTAATACAAAAGCCTTATGTATCCAATACAAAAAGTGATATAATATTAGCTACACATCCAGGTACAAAATGGCATTCATTTAACAAAAGTGTCCCATTCGGCAATGAGATCTCGCATACTCCCACTGAAACTGCATCCAAAGAGTCTCCACTCCCGAACCGCAACTGCATCTCCCCGGGCTTCAGCCTCCTACTTTCCTTCAGCACCTGCAACGAATTGCAAATGTGAATGAGACAAGCAGAATCTAAAATCCAGTTGGATGTAACGGCTTCACAAGCCAAAGATAAATCAATAACTGAAAAAATAAAAGTACATGATGTAGATGCTCTGTCTCTCCTCAGTTGGGCAATATAATCAGGACAGTTCCTCTTCCAGTGCCCGACTTTGCCGCAGTGGTGGCATTTGTCTTCAGAAGCCCTATTGGCTTAGCAATCTTCGCCTGTTGTTGAGGACCGAAAGCCTTCTTCTTCTTCCCTTTCTTCTTCTTTCCCTTGGACCATCCTTGGGAAGAAGCCGAAAGTGAAGTAGTTCTAGGAGGGCGAGTCGGTACTCCCTTCTTAAGGTCCTCTTCTACCGTGAGCAACATCCTATATAGCTCCTGGTAGGTACAGACAGTCACGTGCATGTTGAAGTACATCACGAACTGGCGAAATGAAGCTGGTAGCGAACCAAGAATGACACTCCTACCGAGAATGTCATTCAAGATGAGATTATGTTGCCTCAATTGATCGATCAAATCGATCATCTGAAGAACATGCGGGATAACACTTTGCCCCTCATCTAGACGCGCATGGAACAGTTCCATGGCGACTTTGTGAACAATCACTTATTCTTGGTTCTCAAACGATTGTCTCAATCGCGTCATCATACTATAGGAATCTAGCATACTATAGTACTGTTGCTTGAGTTTCGGAGACAGTGAACTAAGGATGTATGATTTAACCCTTAAATCATCATCCTTCCAAGTTTCAAAAACTTGGCGTTCCTCCTCCTAAGCATCTGCACCCACAATAAGGGGCAACAGACCCTCAGAACATATCCCAGCTTTTCGGAATCGAGGACAATCCTCAAATCCAATCCCAGTCAGCGAAGTTCTCAGCGCCTTTCAGTTTGTCGCATCAAGCATACGCGCAAACTGATTTGTGGATTGTGCTGCCATCGCCAATCTATCATATAGATCACGAAAAACGGTTAGCAGAAATTAGCATTTCATATAATATTAAAAGCATAACTAGATCATGGATTTTTAATCTAATATGCCCCACCCACTAAATCATGCAATACTGTAATCCCAAAACAGAATACAAATATTTAATGATTAAATTAAATACTAATAGTGAAAGGTGGATCCCGTGAATATATTTCAGCTCACAGCAGAGGCACGGTCTCGCCTACATATATTCATCAGGTAGACAACTCATTTGTCAATCACTCAATAATGACTCCTAAGTATCCGGTCCTGGCCGTTTCTCGTTGTCGCTGCGAAGGCAGGCCCACAAGGAGACGTACCAAGGTTAAACTCGTCAATGATAAACTCAAGTTACTTACGTAATCCTGACAGCTAGGGCACGTTCAGAATTCCGCTTTTACTTGAATTTACCTAGTATCTGATATACATCCGTATAAATAAATCTTTATCGGCTACACCCTCACAGCAGAGGCACGGTCTCAGATGTAGTCACAAAGAAGTATTCATAAACCATATTGACAAGACGGACCATATAATATGCATCAAATACATAATTACATTCAAACCTTATTAATTAGGGATTTTCCGCTAAGTGTCATACACCCTAAATCTAACCAAATTAGATTATAATAAGCATGTATAAAGTCAAGAAAACATGATTAAACATTTATTTAATTAAATCTAATCATTTTAGGTGGCCTAGAATCAGACTCGCTCTGATACCATTTTGTAGGGGTTTTTAGGGGCTGAATCCGGTAACGCAGCGGAAGCGGTGAAAATCGTATTTTCCGATTTCAAAACTTTTTCTCTGATTAATTAATAAACATATTTATTTAATATTCCAATAATCAATTATGAAATAAAATTCAATAAATCATATTTAAGTGAATTTACCAAATTACCCTTACTTTGGCATTTTGTCCATTTAGTCCAAAATTGATCTAATCAATTTTGAATGATTCTAAATCATTTCTAAGACTAACTTAGCATGTTCAAAACATCAAAACACCAAAAGCACCAAAATCCCCAAATTTTATCCTGGCTGAATGCTCCCAATGGTGGGCATTTTTGTGCCTTTGTCATTTCATGTCTCAAAACACATCCAAATGTAATCCAATCAACATGAAACTTTATATGCATCATATACACATCCAAATACACAACATATATGAAAAGCCCCAAATTTGGAATGGTTATGAACCCTAATTTTTCAATTTCCACAAATTGGACAAATTAGACCAAATACATTAAATCAATTACTTCAATCATCATTCTTCCATCCAATCCAAGTCTCAACACAATGAAACAACTCAAGATCAAATCTAGGTCATCTAAGAGTGGGTCAACAACTCTAGATTAGCAACATGGTTTCCAAAACCTAAAAGAAATGTTTATAACTACAATAGTCACAACCTTCTTTCACCATACATGCTCAATACTTCAATCAAACTTCCATCAACAAAAACACAAGAAATAAAGAAATAAATAATCTAATAACATCACATGTTGAAGCCTAGAACCTAAGGAACATTTTCCTTTCTAATAGCAAGTTTGAAAAACTTACTAAAATTCCAAGCTTTCTTTGATCTTTCTTTCTTTCTCAAGCTTTCTTTAAGTTTCTTCAATGGAGTTTCTTTTAGTAAAGTGTATTAGGTTAAGTGTAAATGAAATGAAAAAACAATATATACTTGTTACCAAAAGGCCTTGGCCGAATTTCATCAAATGAAATACAAGTTATGTAATTTGATTTTCATTTCAAGTTTATTTAGTCAACTTGCATAAATATCTAAATACAACTTTATTAGATATTTAATTAAGTCAACAAAGGCAACTAATATCATTTACTTAAATATCCTAATGTAAGATATTTATATTTAAATTAATTTAATCATTTAACAATTAAATAATCAATTAATTAATCAAATACAAATATATTAAATATATGTATAATATTTACATTAAATATTAAAAACATATATTCAATTAGGATATAAGTCAAATAACTCATTTTGACTATTAATTAATGTGTATTTAAATTAATCAAGTATTAAATGTAAATACACAATAATTAGGCAAATGACTATCGGGTCCCTTCAACATGTATTTTGCGTTTAACCTTTAAACGACTTTATAAATAATCAATATTATTTATTAATGTTGCTCTAGTGCTCTACGAGTATGTTTCATTATTGAGACTCTCTAGATTCAGGTATATCCGTCACGAAATCTAATTTCGTGTCCATAATCTATCCACCCGTAGATTATGACGATCACGGACAATCTCGCTGAACCATACAGGTCGAGGTCATGAAAATGTAATAATTCCTCCGTCACAGGTATCCAGATAAATCCCAGAGATATAGATATAAACGTCAAATCTCTATGGGGATTATCCAGTCGACTATTCCATTAGCAATCTCTAAAATATGTTTAGAACTAGCTTCTAAACTTTACCACGGGCCCATGGTTTTATCTGATTGCTAATCATATGGACTACCTATGCTCTGATACACAGAACTGACGGATCCTATCTTGATACACATAGGACACCCTGAGGATCTGTCTACACCCAACGAACAGGCGGAGGTCTGATCTAAATAGATCTATGACGTGACTGTCATCTAAGTGTAGAAGATGTCTCATGTGCCTTCAATGGCATCTCAAGTCTAAGAATCACAAGTGCTACTCAACCGAGAAGATTCTTATTGACGCTGGTGTACCATCCATTAAGAATCTTCGGTGAGTCGTTCAGTGTTTATCCGCTATAAACACCTACACGTCTATACTAGTCTCCAAGACTAATGGTTCATTGAGAAACCATTGGAATCATATATTCCAGTATACGACATGTACCGGTCTCAACGGGTTTACTTTACTGACCAAGTAGTGTAAACCTTGACCATGAACTATCTGAGAATGATAACGTCATGATACTACTCAATGTCCGTTGCGACGCTTTTGCAACAGTACCATGACTAATCATTCTAAGGTCAATACGTCTTTACCATTTAATAAGATAGATTATATTATAGAAACTGCATATATTATTCATAATAATATTATTTTACAGAAGTATTCAAAAGAAATACAACCGGGAATTGGCGCTCTGAGCACCAACCCCAACAAGACGTAGCAAAAGTGCTAGAACGTCTAAGTCATTTGGACCCGATTTTCTGACATACCTGTTAGAAAATGAGCATCAAAGCTATAAAGAAGCAATGTCGTTGTCGGAGGCACCTTGTGGAAAGAGGCTATCAATAGTGAGATTGATTCCATCCTACAAAACCATACTTGGGAGTTGGTTGATCTTCCTTCAGGTTGTAAGCCACTGGGCTACAAATGGATATTCAAACGAAGATGAAACCAGATGGATCAATAGATAAGTATAAGGCAAGACTTGTCAAAAATGTTATAGACATAATGAAGGTATTGATTACATTGATACTTATTCATCAGTGACTCGTATTGCTTCAATAAGAATGCTCATAGCCATAGCAGCTATATTTGGTCTTGAAATAAATCAAATGGATGTAAAGACGGCATTCTTAAATGGTGAACTAGATGAAGAGATTTACATGGAACAACCAGAAGGTTTCAATATTATTGGACAAGAACAGAAGGTGTGCAAACTCGTAAAATCCTTATACGGATTAAAACAAACACCTAAACAATGGCATGAAAATTTTTTCAAATAGATGTTGTCAAATGGGTTCAAAATCAATGAGTGTGATTAGTGTGTATACACCAAATCAACTTAAAATGACATGTCATTGTGTGTCTCTATGTAGACGATATGCTAATAATTGGTAGTAATCATGAGACGATTCAGTCTACTAGAAAGTGTTGACCAGTAAATTTGATATGAAAGTCTTAGGAGTAGTTGATGTGATATTAGGAATTAAGATTTCCAAAACATCGGAAGGGTATATATTATCTCAAACTCATTATGTTGAGAAGATACTTGAGACATATAATAAATGAGATCTAAATGTGGCTAGAACTCATGTAGACCTAACTCTTTATTTATCAAAGAATAATGGCTCAAACGTATCGCAATTAGAGTAATCGAGAATCATCGGAAGTCTGATGTATCTCACAAATTGCACACGACCTAATATTGTTCAAGCTGTAAATAGACTTAGCAGATATACGAGCAATCCAGGACATAACCGCTGGAAAGCCATAGTAAGAGTTTTGAGGTATCTGAGATAAACTTTAAAATATGGTATGTATTATACGAGATATCCTGTTGTTCTAGAGGGATACAACAATGCTAATTGTATAGCTGATACAGTGGATTCCAAATCTATGAGTGGATTTATTTTCACACTTGGTGGTGTAGCCGTGTCATGGAAATCCTCGAGGCAAATATGTATTATCCGGTCTACTATGGAATCAGAGTTCATAACATTAGATAAAACAACGAAGAAGCAGAATGACTTCGAAATTTCCTTGAGGATATTCCAAATTGGCCAAAACCTGTGCCAGCGACAAACATATATTGTGATAGTCAATCGACTATTGGGAGAGCCCAAAATACAATGTATAATGGTAAGTCTCGACACATACGTCGCAGACATAATACCATACGACAACTACTCTCAAGTGGCATAATTTCGATAGATTATGTCAAATCGAATGAAAACTAACGGATCCACTTACTAAAGGTTTACTTAGAGAGCAAGTTGAGAAGTCATCGAGGGGAATGAGCTTGAAGCCTATAAATTAAGAATTGTCAATATGAAAACCCAACCAAGCTGACTGGAGATCCCAAGATCTAGGTTCAAAATGGATAAATGAAACTTTGTGTAATTCAAAACAAGCACTGTAGAGTTTTATACTCTTTCCCATTCCTGTAATGACGCAGAGTGTTGTCTGTCAAGGTTATGATAAACTAAGACTTTTAATGATCACTATATTAGGAGAAGAGTCCTAATGGGAGTAATCGCTTCCATGGGAGTTTTAAGGACTGAATTCTCTAAAGTACTTGATGAATCCAGGACCAATGTTCATGGCCGAAATGAACACAACCGTAGAATGGGAAATGGTCGAAGTAAAGCTGTGTGTTGGCAATTGTCTTGGTTTACACCAACGGCGGAACAGTTCAAGACTATGGGTCACTGGTTCGTCAAGTAAATCCGATTGTCATTCACTAGGAAAGGTTCAAGGCGAAAGCTACCTATTTCGATGCAGTTTTATTTCACGGAAACTCTCTTAGTGTTTGCATGAATATTTAGAAAATTGTGGGGGATTGTAGGAAATTTTCTAAATATGGGTATAAGAGTTTATATAAAGGAAATGAAAGGATGCAATCCTTAAGTGAAGAGATAAACCATTGGGTTTAAAGGGAATGGTATGTCCTTTGAATGTAAAGGACATAACCCTTAGGAGTTACCTTAATAGACATAAGGGTACCTTTTCAATGGCAACCCTCCATGTCTATAAATAAGGTATTGGATTCCCATTTTATATTCACGGAAAATTCCAATATACATTCTCTTAAAAAGTCTTGCATATTAGAGGTCTTGAGTTTTTCATAGTCAATAGAGTTCTCACCATTCTTCCTTATTCAAGTTCTTGTGAAAGGAGTGCCCCTTCTACAAAAAGCATACAAGTGATCATGAGAGAACGTTAGCTACCAAAACCATCTGTAGAGCACCGAGACGGGGCTAATAAGTTCTTAAGGACAGAAACAACTCGACTTGGAATTTAATTTGATCATCATTTCTACATTTTCCAGGTTTTCCTAGTATCCATTGTTGTGTTCTGTTTTTGAAATGATTTAGATAAGATTGCATGTTCAATTTCGTTTGATGACACTAATTTACCAACAGTTTGCATTAAAAGGGTCAAGAAAGACCAATAATAAACACCACATCGGGTACAAATACAAAATCATAATAGGCTCAAATATAATATTTAAAATAATCATATTATTGTATCGTCTAATAATAAAGAAACAAAACAAAATAACTGTTCACTACAAATTCCTGAAAACCAGAAGGAAAAACAATTTCAAGATTAATCTCTACAAGGTTTGATTTTTAATTATTTTTTTCCGGATATGCTGCTTCTGTAATCATACATATATATTCAAATTAGGAAAATGGTAAATGGGATAATTATATGTTTGCTTTATTTAAAGCCTCATTTATGTTGTTCAATACAACAAGCAGCTCAAAATCAGACGGATTATGTGCTGAAATCGTGCGACTTCGAAGATATATAAATACAAGAGGGATGAAGGATATCAGTGATGGCATTGCAAAAAGCCAAAACCAAAGGTTAGTTGTTGTTATTAACAAAATAACTTAATATTCAAATGGACTTTGATATTTTTATTTTTATTTTTTAAAATTTAATAAAAAAATTCTCTCTTATGTTAAGAATCATAAATCTATATACTATATAAAAGCTGAAAAATATCTTCATTTTTAGGATGTTCACGTAGACATCTTTTATCATTGAGGTTGTCTACGTAGGCGCGTATAATTTATTAATATTTCTAATGAATTATTAATATAAAAATGAATTATTAATGTTCATATTCTTCCTCTAAACTTTTCATTTTTCAAAATTATTAATGATTAAAAATATGTTAATTAAATAATATCATTTCAAATGAGTTATTAATATTTCAACTTTTCATATTCTTCAATCTCAAACCTTTCATTTTCCCAACTCTTCCAAACTCTTCGTTTTCTTAAATTATTAATGATTGAAAGTGTGTTAATTAAATGTGTATTTATTTCAAATGAATTATTAATGTTTAATTTCTCACATTCTTCATTTACTCTCACTTATTTACTAGTAGAAGTTCAACTGTCATGGATTGTATTCAATTGAGATTTTAAAATATTATTTATGGATAAATAAGTACAGTGGATTTTAAAAGATTATTAATGACTTACAAGATTTAATGACTTATAAGATTTTATTAAAGAAAATTTAATCAGGGTTTTTTACTTATTAGATTTTAAAAGATTTATATAAGAAGAATTTATAAGATTTGAAAGGACCACATATAAATTTTTTAGAACGAGTATGAATCAAAGTGTAACTTTTTTAGAACCGAGATTATATAGAATGGAACAAATAGTTATTCATTTATTTAATAAAAATTGCTGTTTTTTTAATTCCTTTGAAAATTACATAATAATAGTTCAAGCAAATTATAATCCAAATAGTTAACCAAACTATCAAAATAGTTTAACTAAATTATAATAACAATAGTTCAACCAAATTGTAATTCAAATAGTTCAACCAAAGTATTAAAATAGTTTAACCAAATTACAATAACATTTCAACCAAATTATAACCAAATAATTCAACCAAAGTAGAAGCAAAATAGCACAAATAAAAAAATAGTTCAAACCTAACATGATCAAAATACTAAAATCATCATAACTTGAATTTTATCCAAGATGAGCGTTATTCCAATGACATCTTCAAGAACAAGTCCTTCCTTATTTTAGTACTAAGCAATTCACCCATAATATAGCGAGTATTCTCATCTAAATTTGGTATCTCTTTTTATAGCATCCCAAATATCCCACTCTCTTTCCCTTTTCTCCATTAGATGAGATATTTTTTCAAAATTGGCCACTAGAAAGATTTTCTAGAACTTTGGCTTGATTGTCGGTCCCAACTGAATTAGAACTTATTTCATACTCAGATCTACTTTGCTTATTGCGGCTTGATTTTTCCGTGGGAACCTTCGAACCTAAAGAAGAATGAGATAGTGGACTATATTGGCGGGGTGATGGAAGTTGGTAGGATGGTTCATAGTGATTTGGTGCTATGAATGCATCAATGTTAGGATTATATGAAAAGTCTTCCATCCCAAAATCTCTATTTTCTTCCCCATAAGTTGTTGCATCAGTATCATCAGCGTCCAATACAATGGAGTCATTCCCAGTAGCAGTTCCACCCCGAACAACAATCTTCAAATCCTCATAATCAACTACATTTTTTTTCTTGAAGTTTATTGTGACTTAAATGAGATTAGCAAAGAACAAATTATTCACTGTTAATATATTACAAATAACATAAGTACTAAACTAGTAATCTATTAAATATTTAAAAGATTATGAACTAAACTCACCTTCAAGTAATCTTTCCATACTTCATCACTAGCAGTGAATGTTTTTACAATTGGGTTCCGTCCAAAGCCAAAGTTGTTACGCATAAGTATAGACATCTTATTATATTACTTCTTAAACCACTTTATTCGGCTCAAATAATGATTATAGGTTTTTGAGAACCTAATTTTTGCATTAAGACGAGGAAGTATAACTTTTTCTACATTTTGCTTGCTAAGTGACCCATTAGCATCACGCAATCCCCTATTGACAGTTTCCACCAAGAGGTGCAACAACTCATTTGTATCATCCATGGTCCAAGATTCATAGTTCACTTTTCTCTTTGCCATTTCCTTTGTTATTTTCTTGTTATGGATTCCTCATTTAAATTACTACTTCAACACATGTAAGAAATTATTAATAGAATTTTTAATAGTTCATTAGCAACCATATAACATATGTTTGTTTATAATGCATCAATTCATATAATGATAGTTATATATAATATATATAGTCATTTACCCTCAATTTATTAAGTTAATGACTAAATAAAATTACAAAGAAAAAATATATTTTATTCATTAAAAGACAAAATAATACTGCATTGAAATTTAAATTATTTTTGCCTTTTAATTTAGTTTTTAACTTAATAAAATGACAAAATCTGACTAGTTGGATGGACCTAGGAATTTAATCTAAAGGGATTTAGTATAAATACTTTAAATTTTCTTTTCAGAAAATGATGATCACAAGCCGAGAATAATAGTGTCGAAATTGATTATGGATCAATATTACAGTGATTTTGCATCAAAATCCAATTTTTGTCCCAATCAAAGCATATATTATTTTCATAATATGTTAATTAGCATCTATTTGGTAGAAAAACAAATAAGAATTCTACATCAAAATACTATCATGATATCCAACAATCATTAAATCACATTCATACATATAAACTGCTTTTTTTAGGACAGTTTTTTAGGCCTAAAATATCATGAAATTTAGATGCTTCATATGTTTAGTAAAAAAAAAAAGATTTGAAGAAGATGTTTCATATGTTTAGTAAAATAATTATATTTGGAGAAGAAATATGTAACACGACTGTAAACTTATTATTTCTTATTGGGACATTATGAGTGACGTAATTTTCCAATCGTTGACACCAAAATTATTAAATTATGAGTAAAAAAAAAGGTATGAATTTTAAGAGGTCTCATAGTAGAGTGGTAGTGATTTGGTATTGGTACCGCAAAAATCAATGTAAAAATTCATGTCAAAGAGGATAATAGCATTGTGAAACTCCTGCTTTCGTGGAGACAGTACTATTAGGAAAATGTTAATTATCTTTAATAAGATAAATCGTGCATTATGCGAATTTTTTTTTTTTTTTTTTGAAATCGTTGGAAATCCAGCCACCAAACCACTCATTCTGGGCCGCGGCACAGGTAAAACCCCGGATGCCCCAGGCTCTTACAAGAAGTTGCACCCCCTGGATTCGAACCCAGAACCTCAAGGTGAGATTCTGGACCCTTCACCACCAAGCCACACCCCTTGGGGGCCATTATGCGAATTATCTGATAGTATATATGATGATCCATAAGTTATTATGTTATTACTTCAGACACGTCGACCAAGTGCAGCTAAGACTATCTAGACCTGGCTAAGGTTCCGGTTCGGAACCGGAACCGAACCGGTTGGAACCGGACGATTCTGGTTCCAACCGGATCCGGTTCCTGTTCCGGAACCTAACCGGTTCGGTTAGGATTCCTACCCTAGCCGGAACCTAACCGGTTCGGTTAGGGTTCCTACCCTAGCCGAACCGGTTGGAACCAGTTTAAATTTATATAATATATATATTTTATTTTTTAGATAAGAATTTTATTTGTAATTTAATGTAATTATGTAATGTAATAAATTCAAATTCATATTTTTTAAATTATATTGATTTATCAATCTCATTTTTTATTTTCAATACAGCAAAAAAAAAAAAAACGGTTGGAACCGGAACCGAACCGAACCGCCGGCCGGGTCTAGTCTTATCCCTAATCACAACCGTCAGTTACGAGATATTATATCATGTTTCGGGTGTATATGTCATCTCTCTCACAGCAGCTGGGTCCCACATAGTTGTGAGACCTAATTGTTGGGAGAGAGATGTCATATACAACCGAAACATAATATAATTTTTCGTCAGTTACACGCATCTAGACCGTCAATTTGAACCTCTCATCCACGGGACCCAATAGAACAACGAACACAAAATAAACGTAACTTAATAAGAAAAAGAAACTAAGGAAAAAATCATCGCCTAATCCGTGATTAAAACGACACAGCAGCAACACATATCGGCCCCTCCTCGATTTATCGTTTGTAGTAGAAACGAAGAATAAAAAAAACCAGATCAATTACTGGTATGTTCATCACTAAACATCAAACTTTTATTTATGGTTTTACTTTTCTTTATTCCAAATCCGGCGCCGTTTAGTTGAATTTTAGTTCAATTAATTTCTTCCTATTGCCATATTTAGTTGAATTAATTAAAATACCTGTTAAATCTTGATGTGTATAACCTTCTTAACACTTGAATTTGATTTGCTATGAAGCTGATTTGAAAATTTTAATTTTTTGGGATAATTGTTGGATATTAATATGTTTTTGTTTTAGCAATCAGTGAGTTGAATCTGAGTATTGAATATGGAACTGTGGTTGAGAGTTTGCAGTTTTGTTGAATTTGAGCAACATGGCAAGGATAAAGCCGCAGGCGTTGTTAATTCAAAGCAAAAAGAAGAAGGGGCCAACACGGATCAGTGCCAAGACGATAATCATGTGCAATTTAATTGTCGTGTTTATTGTGTTGTGCTTTGTTGCCACTTATAGACGTTTGTCGCATTCAAATAGGTTTGTTATTTCGTCTTTATTCAAAATTTTGATGGATGATTTAATTTGCTAGAATGTAATGTTATGCTAATTTTCTTGTAGGTCGAATGAGCAAATAGGAAATGAAGTGCTTAATGTTGAGGTATTTTTTTGAGTTCAATTTCTTGTGTTAGCCTGGCTCCTTTCGCCTTTGTAAATGCATTCGGCTAAACTTTATTTCTCTTTCTGTTTGATCAAGGACGATGCCTCTGCAGTTTCAAAGAAGTTGGATCTTCCTGGCCATGCTGTAAGTTTGCCCACAAAATGTTGCTTGAATCTACTTCTTACTTTTTATATAGCTTAAAATCTTTTCATAGCCGGTCCTAAGCCCGGACAAAGGGAGAAGGTTGTATTAGGTCTCAACAACCAAAAAAAAAAACTGTCGAATCTTCATGACATGGATCCTAAACAATGCCGATCCCACATAATGGCAAAAGGCTTTGGTTGGTTTGGTTTGGTTTGGTTTGAGCTAATCATATTGTTTGTTATTGTTCGATGTTATACCCAAATAAACAAACACCTCTATTCATATCTTGAGATTGTAACCTTGCACTTGTTTTTTACCCTTTTCCGATGTAGGTTTTAAATACGTCAAAAGGTTATATAATAGTGGAACTTTTCAAAGATGGTTCTCCTGAAACAGTGGATAAATTTATTGACATGTGGTAAGTAATTTTAGCCATCTACATCTATTTCTTTTAGTCGTGAATGGCTCATCTCTTCCTTCTCTGACTTTGTTACCCATCTAGGGAGAGTCAGAAAAGGCTTTCCTTTTCCTGCATGCTGGAAGCTGTTGATAATTAGTTAGCCTTATTTTATCAGTGTTCTTTCATTTGGGTTCTAGATGATGTATTGATATATTTATAATATTGTAGTAGATTTTTATTGCGTTCCTGTGTGGATGTAGCTGCCGATCTGTGACCATTTGAAAACACTGAGTCATGAGATCTATACCACCCAAAAATGCAATATTATAGTAGCTTTATATTGTAGACATATGTGTAATATTGTAGTGTCTTTGTACTGTAGATATATTTGTATTGTTGTTGTAGCTTTATATTATAGATATATTTGTAATATTGTAGTAGATTTATATTGCGTTTCTCTGTGGATGGAGCTGGTGATCTATGACCCTTTGAAAACTATGAGATCTATACCACCCAAAAATGTTTAGTCCTGAATTCACTAGATCCAGCTGGGACCCCAAAACTTTGTGCTTAGAGCATACTGCTTACTTTATTATACTCGTAAAGAGCCTCAAAGTAAATTGGCTTTGCAGTCAAAAGGGGTACTTCAAAGGGATGTCTTTCCATCATGTGATAAAAAACTATGTCATTCAAGCTGGGCACTCCCAAGAGCTTGCAGCTGCTGAAGACTGGACATCAAGAGGGAAGATCCGCAGTCAACTTAGAACCAGGTTTTTTCTCCGCACCTTATAATAGGTTTACTGTACTTCTTTGTCTACTGTATATCTGACATGATATTTTCTTGTTTACAACCAGTCCGAAGCACGAGGCGTTTATGATTGGAACTGTAAAATCTAAAGATACCAAAGGATTTGAGCTATATATTACAACTGCACCAATACCGGATTTAAATGATAAGCTTATCGTGTTTGGACGAGTTGTCAAGGGTGAGGATGTGGTGCAGGTAAATAGAATTTATGTTTGATGTGTAACCTGAACAGATATTGCCAAATGCCAATGACCCCATTGAAGCTATCTTGGAATTTATGTTCTCTTTTACTGTATCTTGTAATCAGGAAATTGAAGAGGTGGATACAGATGAACACTATCAGCCCAAATCACACGTAGGGATCATCAACGTGACACTAAAGCATGCGATATGAGGATGTATACTAAGCTACTGAAAAGATTTTACATCTTTCAGGACTTGTTAGACTAACTTGTTCTTGTGCAACAATTTTCTTATTAATCTTGTTTTCGCTGCCGCCAAAATCGGGGTTCATGTCTTCTTTCTTCTCTCCGTTTTTTTGGATTGGAGGGAGAAGAGGGGTTGTGATGGTCTTGAGTTTTGGAGGCTTCCAAGGAATGTTGTGTTCAAAAAGAAAAAGGTTTCTACTGACAATACACAAATTTTGTTAACATCATATTTAAATCTTTGGTGGTCAATTTGTCATCCTTTAACATCATAGTGGTTTATTGGTCATCCTTTTATCTATATTCTTGTTAAATTTCATTCAATTATGAGAAAATAATTTAAGCTTATTGGAGTCGATTAAAAAAATTCTCAACATTTAGTAAAAGAACTGACGAATATAAAGAATCGGATCGGTCGGTTTGAGTTAGAATTAGTGGGCTCTGTTCTGCAAACCTAAATTATTAGGCCCAACCCATCGATCCCAAGTTTGTAGGTCTGGCCCAGCAAATCCGAGTTTGAAATCCCGCGCCACAATTTCGCTCTCAAATCAAATCACCGCCATTTAGACGAACTCGATCATAAATCTATCATTCATCAAAGGTTTAAAGCTCCCACACTGAGTCAACAAACGAGTTAAACAAATAAAAGACTCGCTCATGGAAATTGATCATCCGCAAAAACAACAACAAGAAGAAGATCCGTTCATCGAGCTAATCGAATACGCGAGGTCAGTGTTATGGCCAGAAGAAGAAGGAGATGAATCCGAACAAGATCCGAACAACAATGGATCCGAATCCCGTGGGCCCGGCTGGAGCTGGCTCGCCTCTCGGATCCTTAAAACTTGTATCGCTTATTCCAGCGGCGTCACCATTGCAATTATTCTCTCCGAGCTCGCTCAGGTCACTTTTTCTTTCTTTTAATTTTTTAATTTGCATAATTATTTTTCTTTGTTTTGTATAAAAAAAAAAGGTGGAAGAAAACGAAAATGTTTATTACTAGAGGTTTGTTTGGTGACATGATTTTGATTTTTTGAAGGCATGGAACGAGCAACACAGAGCGGGTGCCCTGAAGAAAAGACCGGAGATTGTAAATCAGTTGAAAAAGAATCATCGGAGAACTAAGCTACCGAACACGGTCACAATTGATTCTATATATGAGAAGAACTTTTTGTCGTTAAATAGCATTTTAGAAGCCGTTATTGTTGATGTTTATCTTCTTCCAGGTACTGTTTCTTTTTTTTTTTTTAAAAGGAATTAAGTGTTATTTTATTATAATTGTTGTGTTGTTAATGACGATGAGATGAATTGAACTTTGGAGATTTATTTCTTTTTTTAAAAAAAAATAATAATAAATTTGTGTTGATGTATTCGTTAAGCTCAATTAGGGTTAGAAACATGTACAAATTTTGGAAGCGCTTTTGATGACACTAGCAGGTTCACCTGATACCTATGTACTATTTGGTAGTGTAAATTACTATTTTTGTTATGATTAACACCTCTGTCAATTTAGGTACGAACATCTATATGCTTACATTGGGGGATTTTTGGAGCTCTAATACCATTGATCTTTATCTCCACCGTAGGTAAGCAGTTGCTATTCTACACCACCTAGTAGTCGAACATGTATTATGACAAATGTTAGTGTTACTCATGAATCCAGCAATCATTAGATTTCCTTGTGATGCATATTGTTCTATAATACAATGATGACATGATGAAGAATGAAACTAGAGGTCAATTAATTCCTCGTCCAGTTCATTCATATTAGTGGTAGTGTAGCATTTTACTTCTCCTGTATAATATGTGTCTATGTGTGTATCATAATCATACATGAGGTTATGTTTGCGCATTTTGTATGTTGTAGATACTATGAATTGGTGGATCCACATAATGGGATTTTGAAAAGAGGGAGGGAAATTTTCCTCACAGGATGCTATCTTCGAACTGCAAGAGAAGGATGTGGTAGTCCACGACTTCTGCCAACAGAATATCTTGTGATATTGCTAGATGAGGTAACTCATCATGAAATCTCTTCTACCTTATTAACCTTCCAGATTTAGGTTTTGTGGAAGTTCTTAGATTGGCTGATATGTCAAATTCTAGGCAAGATCCCGCTTAGGCACAACTTATTTGCTCCTTTTGGCATTCTTAAATTGGTTCCAATCTCATATTTTGTATTCCAGGGTCAGGATCATGATGCTATTCTGCTAGACATTTATTCAGATTCTTTTTCTTCCATTTCTCATAATGCGGTCAACAATGGGGTTTCCTTTTCATTTAATGCAAGGTGTGTTTCGAAATTTTCTTAGATTTCTATCTTATGCTGAATTGTTATTACAAAATAGGTTTTCATTTCATACTGTTTCACTCTTTTACTTGCTTTGGGTAATCTGTCATTTTAAAAACAAAATAAATCCAAAGAGTCTCAAACAAATGAAAAATGAATAACTAAAGTGAAAAAAATGTTGATGTTTGCTTAATAAGTGATTTGAGAATTTATCAAATCAGTTCCCAAAGAGAAAATGGAGATGGTGCACTGGTTAGATCCTCCATTCATGATTCCAAATTATGATGTACTATATTTTATATCATACATAATATCTGTAACTCAGCAGAAATCCAGATGATTCAAGATAACTGATAAAGTTCATGTTCTATATTTGGTGTCAACATAGGTATTCAGTCTTTATTTTCAAAAGTTCTTATGTTAAATTTTTCCTATTTATGTAGGATTGAATCTATTGGGTTTCTGGAAATTCAGGGAGAGTTTGACAGCATACAGAAGAGGCAAGTCACTCTTGTTGACAATGATGGTGTTAAGATAAAGTTTCTTTTGTGGGGTGAACAAGTTCTCTTAGCCAACCTTTTCAGGTAAAATATCTAGCTGCCGGATGCATTCTCATATTTCCTTATTCCCTAGCCCTAACATATTTATATCTTACAATATATTGCAGTATAGGAAGTACACTTGCTCTGGATAGACCATATATTGCTTTAGAAACAGGCGATGAGTTTTGCCTTGAATATGGTAGTGCAACGCAATTGTACATATTGCCTTTCATTCAACATGAGGAACGAGTAAGTTTTGATTGTTGTAAAACCATATTGGTATCATTTGAAAATATATCTAACCTTTATGTTCCTCAGGTTTGTGTATCATTGACACAAAAC
>SKCR01048834.1:0-50231 GCA_019454045.1 Zanthoxylum bungeanum | reverse complement strand
CCTTTCGTGTCTTCCATATCCAAATGGTAGTCACTTTGGGATATGTCAATTATCCTTTTCAATATTTCTCAAACCACTTGGGTTTTAGAATATCGAAATGATGTGCACCTTGTGCTACATGCCCAATTGCAAACTTTGACTTTTCTTCACTAGAATAGTCAATTAATTCTCCAAGAATTATTAATTGCAATTTTAAATACTTTTAAATCTAAAGATAGATTTATTATAAGTATATTAATTAAGCACTAAAGTCATCATCACATAAATCTTCCAAAGACTTTATGCTCTACTATTTGCTTAATTAGGGGCTTAGTCATAATAAGTTATTTTATCAAATAAATTAACCTATTATTAATTCCCAATTGAAAATTAAATCATTTAAAACATTTAATCCAAGGATTATATATATTTAAATATTCAACCTTTCAATTCTTTCATGATTTTAATAGTCCAACTATTTAATCAATTTAATAAGGTACTATTTATAATGATTACAATAATCCAATTATTTAATCAACTATAATTTTAATATTGATTACTATAATCCCATTATAAAATCAACTATCATTAATTCAATTATATTGATTACTATAATCCAATTACAAAATCAACTATATATTGAATGAGTTTGTATATAGTCCAACTATATATATTTTTAAAACAACATAAAATATTAGTCCGACTAATACTTTTGATTAATATGACGAGTACAATATAAATGAGCGTGTTTAGCGAGTAATTGAACGAATGTTGCAAATTCAATACTTGCCTCCCACTATTTTTCGTCGAGCCTCTAACCCTCTGTGGAGTACTCGGGAAACCGTGTTTCCTAGTTGGCTACGATCCCGTTAAATAACACACAACCCTGACTTTGGCCAATAAAAAGCTGTATGCTATTTAACTAGGTAGATCTCTCAGATCAATTGGATCTCATCCAATTCCTAGATCCGGTTAGGTGGACATCCAAGTCCGAAACATATGTATAATGTCAATGTACCATTACATTTTCCTAACCCTATCCTCTGAATCATTTAGGCCTTGGCTTTGGCCAAACACAAACCTAATGATTCCAGTTAAGCGGGACCCATTGACGAGGAAAGTTTCGTAATCAATGTCATTGGACAAAAAGTGATCTGACTTTGGTCAATAAAAATCACGATTTGGACAAGACACCGATATGCAACAAAACTCTCATGATTCAAGTACATCCTTGATTGACAAAGGTCTTGACTTTGGTCAAAAACAAACCAATGCCAACTTCGGATCTTGAACAAGAATCATTCAATGGAAGGATATTTGCTTAATATAAAACGAGGGTTTTTCGCGTGCAAATTGGCTACCAATTTAATTATCTTTGTTAAGGTCTCATCATCATACACCCTTAAACATGCATTGTAAATACATAATAAAGCGAGTATGAAATAAAATAATAATGATATGCGGATGGATACTTAACACATTGATCCTAGATCAAATCTCTCCCTTTCTCACTCAAGCTAGCACTTGTACTACTTCTACCCGTTACACTACACTTCTAAAGAAACCTCATATACATAGAGGGGAATAGGTGAGAAGAGAATACAAAGAGAAAGAAGGTGATAAGGCTGGACACGCAGGTCCAATTTAATAAATCGAATTTATTACAATTTCCAAAATTGCCCACCCATCTAATATCCATCTGATATACATTATTCATTCAACACAACCATGTATTCACACACAAGCATGCTATCAATCAATCTAATCAAATTAATTAATCTGATAATTAAGTGATCATCCAATGTTCAAACAACGATTTGATTTTGTTCGAGTCAAACTCGTTTTTGCGAATAAGTACTCAAAGTACGAATTCATGAATTAAATTAAACTACATCATTAAATCTAATTTAACATGTATTTAATACTAATTCACTATTCAATTCCAAATTAAATATTGCACTTTAAATTAATAAACCTTTTACGATTTAAATTCCAAATCTAATCGTAACGCGTCTCAAAGACTGATTAACGTCCAATGTCAATTTAATTTAAGTCTAATGGGCTTCAATTAATTTCTTTAGGCATGGGCTTCGGCAACCAAAGCCCAATAGTGGAATCACCCAAAATGCCTTAGAAATCAATTTCGCCCCATTAGGCCCAATTAATCATTAAAGGTTCATTAGTCGCAATTGGGCTTTATGGTTAAGGTTTTGGGCCCAATTGGATCCAATCCACTGGGCCTAAACCAAACTTGATAAATCAAGCCCAATAGCCCCAATTACAACATTCAAGCCCAAATCCAATTTAAGCCTAAATAATTAAATTACACTAATCCAATTACGCAATTAATTACTTAAAGTGCATTACATGATTAATCGACTAAATCAATATTTTTAAAACACCAAATTAGTTTTATTAATCATATTCATTTCATTATCACATGTCAAACACACATAATGAAAAATCAAACCCATTTACATGCTTTCATGCTCTCGGCCAAGGTAGGTTATTTTGTCCGATTTGGTTTCGATCCAATCGAACCTACAATCGACATTAAATCACCATCCGATTTGATTTCATATGCATCCAATGTCACAAAATCAAAAAACACCAAGACATTAGGGCATTACACATTCGGCCAACTCAAGATTTTGGGGTTTTTGTCCAATTCGAAATCCAATCCAATTCGATTCAAATTAACGTCAACCTAATCGATTCTAACTCATCAAATGTATCAAAAATCAAAAAAATCCAAGATCAAAAAATCAATTGACATTCGGCCAACATGAAATATTTGGGGAAAATAATTCCAAATCATTTTTCATCGAATTAGTCCAACCAAAATGAATTTAAACATGTATAAGCATACTCAAACATTCAATTCATTCAAATCATGCTTAACAAACATTTACCCAAATTTTAAGCCCTACAAATTTCATGCTTGCAACTTTAGCTCATGATGCCATTGTTGGTTTTCTATAAGGTCCCAAGATCAAACAAGACATGAAATTATGTGTGAACACATCAACGGAGGTAGCGGAATACTCACATTGATCGGTTGAGTCGATTTGGAGACGATTCAAGCCCAAAACGCACTGCCTTTCACGCCCACTGCATGCAGTCCACTGCCCTGCAAAACAGAAAATTGTGGTGAAGAAACGGAGCTCCAATCTTCGTCGGATGGATCCCGTCTCATGGGGGAACCTCCCTACCACCTTCGCAAGACTCGTAGTGTGCTAGCACTTGCGGTTTTCACCATGAAAACCCAACTCTTGCTCCCCTAAACTCACGCCCAAACTGGTTCAAAACCAGTGAAGAAATGGCCACCATTACCGTGAGAGGAAGAGAGAAATTTTGAGAGAAAAATGTGTTATGTTAATTAAATGATTTACCAAAAATCAATTTATATTTATGCCATAATTTATTAATTAATAATAAATTTATGACACAACACATGCAATAGCTTAGAGTGTCAAACACTCAATTTCCATGCAATAACATTGAGTGCATTGTACACTATCTACATGCAAAGCATTAGAATGACATGTGTCATGTGGGCCCCACACGTTTCCAAATGAAAGTGGGCCCACGTGCACTCACGCGTTCGGGTTCGATATTTCCGAAATACCGAGCTTACGTCGCGACGTTAATTCAATCGAATTTAAATAAATAATTACGCATGGTGAAATTATTATTTACGTCGCTAACGAATTAATTCTGAATTAACTCGTTTGCCCGAATTAAAATCTAATTTTAATTCCGCGTCGAAATCTAATTTCATTTAATATATCGAATATATTAATTCATCGATTAATTCCAAATTAATAGTTCTCTCTCTTTAGACGATATTTTATCCCGGATAAAATATCTCCGTTATTAATCCTAGATTAATTTTCTCTTCTAATATAATCCCAGATTATTCAAGAGTGCGAGTTGTGCGTCATCGGTGGATTATCGGGAAGCGACCCATGAGATCCCCGGATAATCTGGTAGTAAATACGGTAATCGGAGTATCCGAATCACGTACGTACCAAGTACTACGTTCTACCGATTTACGAGACAAGGTCGACTCCTAGCAAAGCACCAAGTCTTCCCAAGTTCTCCGGACATATTCATCAAAGAATATCTAGATCTGTATCAAGCGTAGTATACAATTGTATTGTGTATATTGGCCCAGTATCGGATAATCACGTGCTAGGGCTGGGGCTGGATAAGTGTCTGCCCCGTCCGAAACACATATCAGATGTCTGGTAACTAGTCTCTATAATCGGATATTCATGACCTGGTCATAATATCACGATTGGATGCGCATCACTTTAAGAGCACTAATATCGTATCCTGCGTGACATCATCTCCATTATGACTGGAGTGACACTTCCATCTCGACATCACATCCAATACACTACGATTCCTGATAAACCCAGAAGAGGTGAACACAGAACCAGTTAAGATCCCCCACCACCAAAACCAAGTTTACCGATTGTCGTAAGTATTAGCGATGTAAGTCTCAGGTTAAGACTATACACACCTACCTTGATTTCGGCCTCCCATAGACACCTAGTCATAATACCAATGGGATTCCGAAGGGTCTATCCAGAGCGAAGTGTTTCCCGTACCATCGGTGAAACACGACCTCCTATCGCACTTGCACAAGTATCCAATACTTATATATATGAGAACTATGCCGTTGTGCCTCACAACGCGCACAAGTGCAATACTAGCCTATCCGCATTATCGATGTCCAGTCTCGATAATACTATGGCTAGGGATATTTAATGATTAATCCTTCGTGGACTGATACTGTCTCATATCATCTCAATCCAGGAACTAATCATAGGGACCTCTCTTCATTTATATATCTAAGGTGATCTAATCACAAATGACGAGAGTGCAATTTCCTTGTTACATAGTTAATTTGCTACAACAACACAATGATCTGTGAAAATAGTGACGCTATGGGTCATTTTGTCCAACAACTTAGATCTAACATGCTTTCATCCAAATAATTCCACGCAATGTAACACAACAAGCATATTAAACCATTAAATCAACATGTACGAATCATTACCCAAACGCATCATAAACTAAGAACATGCATAGTGAACAACCTAAACATGCTTTAACAAATAAATAACAAATTAAATTAAACCATGCTTCAAATAATAAACAAATAACCTAAAGACTATAACATGCTAAATACAGTTTGGATGGGACAAAACATATGTCTCTTAAGTGGTACGTGGCGTTGTATCCCGAGTACAAACCGCACTACCGTCCATTCGGATTCGGCTACGGAATTTACGTCCGAGTTTCCATCCTATATACCACAAAAGGAACACATGTCCGCCCATCCAACAATCAAATCATTCCTCAAACGAATCTCATCCAATTATATATCAAAGTAAAATAGAATAAAGAATAAAGAAGATAGGTAAAGGTACCCTCAGGTCTAACCTCTTTTGTCCATCTTTGGAAGCGCGTTCCAAGTCCGTTGGAAGGGCGAATGATCCGAAACCTTTCCAAATTATTTGCTCACTGTTTTCCCTTGTTGTTTTGATGCTTGGGCTGCTGTTTTACCTTCGTTTCACCGCCGTTCGTTCGCTGCGTTTCAGGTCGCTGTTTCGGGCTTTTAGTGGACTGTTTTGGGTGATTTTGGTGGTCTCGGGAGGTGCGTTTGTAAAGATTTCTTGGGGAAACTTTTTGGGGATTTTTGGGATGGTTTCTAGATGATTTTAGGACTGTTTTGGAGGCTAAAGTAGCAACAAATACTGACCAGAACAAGGGACGAAATTGTGCAGTGGGGCGTTTTCAGGGGCTGTTTTTGGCGCTGTTTTGGAGCTGTTTTGGGGAGTCTTTTTGCGGCACTTCGGGACTAGAAATAAGGTTTATTTTAGGGTGTTTTAGGGCTGTGAATGGTGGCTGGAAGTCGGCTAAGGAGGGCTAAGAAAAGGGCTTGGTCGTGAGTTGTCTTGGTGAAGGGTGGTGGATGGTGATATGCGGCCTTGGGATGGATTTTTTCTTCTGGGATGCGGCAATGAGGGTTCTTGGAGGGGCTTTGGACGTGCAAAGAGGGCTTCACAAGTTGCTTGAGGGATGTGTATGAGCTAGGGTGTGTATGGGGGCAAATGTCTCTTTTTATAGACAAAGGGAAAAGGCTTTCCTTTTTAGATTAGGAAGGAATCTCCTAATTGGTTTCTAATAAGGAATGCATCTCCTAATTAGGATTTGTGATTGGATTTGATTTGGTAGGGATTTGATTTGATTTCTACATGTGATTAAATATCTATCTACCTAAATAAGGAGCATATGGGCGTGAATCACCCTCCTTGGGCATGGGCATGGTTTGACTTAGTTTGACTTGGGTTGACTTGGGTATTTGGGCTTGGTTTGGGTTAGGTATGTGGTCTATGGGAGTTTTGGGCCTAAGGTGAGCTTAGAAACGGAGGTATAACAAGCAACCGAAGCGAAACAACTCGGGTAAATCCATCAAAAATTATATTTTCCAACTTTACCCTTCCAACGTTCTTTTCCCGCGGCTTTCATGACTAAGAGGGAGTTGTCTCCATATAAGACTCCTCATCGGGTGTTTATGCAAAAATGCAATGCCTACACTTATCATATTCATGCATAATTGCCTCTTGGTTGATCTTTCTTGTATTATGTAGCCAATCATATCATTTGTATCCCTGCATTTATCCATTATATGTGTTATTGGGATGATATTCAAGCATGATCAGGCTGTTAGCATGTTATTTGATTAATATGTTCATGAGATAGTACTCAAGAATGATTAGGTTGTTCTTAGTTTTCCATATCAGATGATTGAGAAATGTTCATGAGATTGCCATGATATGTTGCATGTTGTGATGAACTTTATTTTGTACATGTGAATTTAGAAGCATGATACTCTTGGAAATAAGTGCTACTTAAGCCTGATTAAATTATTACTTAAATCCTGTAATTACAAGTGGCATAAGTAAGAGACCATTCCGAACCCAACGGTTTGAGGTCTTCCCTTGCGAGGGGTGAGTGCGGCCTTAAATCTCATTTTCCCGGTTCACACCGGGTGGCGACTCTATTATTCTCCGGTTTAGTCCCCCGTGGCTACTCCGTACTGCCGACCGGGCCGCGAGCCCGGGACATCATGCGTCGCCCAGTTCCTGTGTCCCCACAGTCTGGCGACTCCACTGGGGATATCATTCAATTGCCTCAACACTATATCCCCCTCAGTATTTTCTCCAGTCTCAACCACTTCTCTGCCATCTGTTAAAACTCCTTTACCCTTCTCCGCCATATCATTGTAAAAGTGACTGCTACGCGTCATTCCCCTTACTTCTTCCTCATCACTGCTAGAGAAATCAAGCCAAAAGCTTTTCCCCTGCTCTGCCTCATCTTCACTAGTACTATCCCAGATTCAAGGCAAAAGGCTTGAGGGAGGAAGGATTTTAGGACAAGGTCTGCTGGGATTTGTTTGGTGAGAAACCGCTGGTTAAAGAAGCTGTGGAAGCGGAGAATTGGAAGAAGAATTGATGAAGTTGGAAAGCCTGACTCTGGGAGAGGACGAAAAGCCTGAGGAAGATCTGATTGCAGAGGAAGAAGTGTCTATAGATGATGAAGACATTTACCTTCCTGATTTGTTTGAATGTACTTCCACATTATCCAATAATAAAGACATTTCTTTTGCTTACTTGCTTGAGTCATTTCCATTTGCTATGCACGAACCAAGCATATTTGATATCAGTTCGGCCAGAACTACTGCATTTAACTTGGGTACACTTGAGAACCCCAAGGAAATTCTGATTGCAAGTGAAGTAACCTCCGAAGAGAGGGAGAAACTCGAAGAAGTGTTAGTCAGATATGCCAAAGTGTTTGCTTGGTCCTATGAGGACATGTCTGGGGTAGACAGAAACATTGCCCAACACACGATACCAACTTATCCGAATATGAGGCCAGTAAAACAGAAACTCCGACGGATGCGACCAGAATGGGCTGAGAAAGTCAGAGAGTAAGTTAAGAAACATATAGATGTGGGGTTATTGGAAGTAGTAAAATATCCCGAGTGGTTGGCTAATATAGTGCCAGTGCCGAAGAAAGATGGGAAGGTCAGAATGTGTGTAGACTACAGAGATCTCAACAAAGCTTGTCCGAAAGATGATTTTCCTTTGCCGCATATAGATGTTCTGGTTGATAGCGCGGCTTTATCTGCTATGTATTCATTTGCAGATGGGTTTTCAGGTTACAATCAGGTTCTCATGACCGAGGAAGATAAACACAAGACTGTATTTTTTACCGAGTGGGGTACTTATTGTTACAAGGTTATGTCGTTTGGGCTTAAGAATGTGGGGGCTACTTATCAGCGGATGGCCACTACACTTTTCCATGACTTAATGCACAAATAGATTGAGGTGTATGTGGATGACATGATGGTGAAATCAAAGACAAGAGTTGGGGATATTGAAGCACTGGAAAGGTTCCTTCAGAGAGTTGACAGATATAACCTGCGGCTTAATCCCAAGAAATGTGTGTTTGGGGTGACATCAGGGAAATTGCTTGGTCATACAGTGGGAATGGGCGGAATAGAGGTAGACTCTCAAGGCAATCACAGAAATGCCTGCACCGAAGACAGAAAAAGAAGTCAGAGCATTCTTGGGAAAGATTCAGTACATCAGTCGGTTCATCACTAAGTTGACATCAGTATGTGAGCCTATCTTCAAAATGTTGAGAAAGGATCAGCCAGTGAGATGGAATGAACAGTGTCAGACAGCCTTCGACAAGATCAGAGAGTACTTGGTAAAGCCTCCTATATTGAAGCCTCCGAGACCGGGCAGACCTTTGATATTGTATTTGGCTATAGAATCAGAAGCACTGGGGGCAATGATGGTACAGGCAGATGAGACAGGGGTAGAACATGCAGTTTACTATCTGAGTAAGAAAATGCTCCAGTATGAGGCTTGATATCAAGAAGTTGAGAAGATCTGTCTTGCAGTGGTATGGGCTTCCAGAAAATTGCGGCATTACTTCCAGTCGTACAAGATCCAGGTAGTGGCAAATGAGAATCCTCTGAAATATCTTCATTCGGTGCCTTCACTAGTGGGAAAGTTGGGCAGATGGTTGGTATTGCTGACAGAGTTTGACATTTAGTATCTCACCTCCAAAGTGATCAAAGGGCGAGCAGTGGCAGAGTTTCTGGCATTGCAACCTGTTGAGGGGGATCAGTATAAGTTTGAATTTCCAGATGAAGAGATCCAAGCAATAACAGTTCAGAGATGGAAGATGTATTTTGACGGAGCAGTGAATTACATGGGAGCTGGAATTGGAATCAAGATAGTGACCCCCGAAGGGGAGACTTTGCCTTTGGCCAAGAGGTTGACATTCAGAGTGACTAAAAACATGGCCGAGTATGAAGCATGTGCTTTTGGTTTGACAGCATTGATAGCCTTGAAGGCCGGGAGTGTGGAAGTCTATGGAGATTCTATGTTGGTAGTCCAGCAGATGCGAGGAGAATGGGAATTGAAAGAAGAGCGGTTGAAACCTTACCTTTTTCACCTCAGAAAGTTGGCACAGGTTATCCCCGAGTGTAAGTTTCAGCACCTACCGAGAGAAGAGAATCAGATGGCAGATGCATTGGCTACACTTGCAGCAACTTGGGAAAATCCAGAAAAGTTAGTGATGAGACCATTGATACTGACAACAGCGAGCAGACCTGTTTATGAGATAGAAAGAATTATGGGAGTTGAGGTCGAAGATGGTAAACCTTGGTATTATGACATTCAGAGGTATCTGGAACATGGTGAACTCCCGGAATGGGCAGTCAGAAAAGACAGAGTAGCCATTCAGAAGTTGGTTTCCCAGTATGTGATTTTGAAAGGGGAACTGTACAAGAGGTAGGCAAACGATATTCAGTTGAAGTGTTTGAGAAAAGAAGAAGCTCAACATGTAATGGAAGAAATACACGCCGGGGTATGTGGTCCGCACATGAACGGGTTGAATCTGTCCCGCAAGATAGTGCGACAAGGTTTTTATTGGTCAACCATGGAAACAGACTGCGAGAAGATGGTAAAGCACTGTCATGATTGTCAAGCACATGGTAATTTGAATCACTTACCGCACACAGAGTTGCACGGGTTGTCGGAGCCGTGGCCTTTCTTAGCATGGGGGATTGATATGATTGGAGAAATTCGACCGAATGCGTCAAATGGGCATCGCTTCATAGTAGTGGCAGTAGATTACTTCTCGAAGTGGGTGGAAGCCGAATCATTCCGCAATGTTACAGCAAAACAGATGGCAAAGTTTATAGCTCGGAACCTCATTTGTCGGTATGGTATGCCGCATCATGTAGTGACAGACAACGAGGTCCAGTTTCAAGGAGAGACGAAAGCAATGTTACAGAGGTATGGGATAGGCCACCACAAGTCATCACCGTACAGGCCGTAGGCAAATGGGGCAGTTGAGGCAGCGAACAAGACTATAAAGACAATTTTAGCCAAGATGACATAAAATTGCAGAGATTGGGCCGAGAAATTACTGTATGCTTTGTGGGGGTACAGAACATCAGTAAGAACAGCAACAGGGGCCACGCCTTACTCTTTGGTCTATGGAATGGAAGCAGTATTGCCAGTGGAAGTGGAAATACAGTCTATGAGGGTATTAACAGAGGCAGAGTTACCGGAACAGAATTGGGCCGCACAGAGGTTTGATCAGTTAGCACTATTGGATGAGAAGAGAACAATGTCTTTGTATCATATGCAGTTGTATCAGAAGAGACTAGCCCGAGCATTCAACAAGAAAGTGCGTCCCACCAAGATCAGAAATGGTGATTTGGTACTTAAGCAGTCGAGGCCGTCGACGACAGATCCGAGAGGAAAATTCAAACCTAACTGGGAAGGACCTTACATAGTGCAGAAGGTAATGGGAAATTGGGCAGTGAAGCTATCAGACTTGGAAGGAAATGAGTTCACCGAGCCGATCAACGTGGACAGATTGAAGCAGTACTTTGCCTGAGGGAAAAGAGACCGAGCGGTCACCACGGGAATTAGCAGAAGACCTAACCCAACGGAATAAGAAAATCATTCATGCATACACGTAACATTGCATTCTCTTCGTGTTTGTTTTCGTTTTGTGTTCGCAGGTTCGAAGAAAGGAGAAAGTGGCAGAAATGAGCCAAGCAGCGTCAGCGCAATTTCAGTTTTGGGATGAGTCTAAAGGGGGCGAGGCCCATATCAGCTTGGGGGCGAGGCCCATATCAGGTCAGTTCGAGGGCGAGGTCCCTATAGTCAGCGGTGTTGGGTCGAGGTGCCCAGGGTCGAGGTGACCCCGTTGTCAGTTGTAGTTCCGGGTCGAGGTGCCCAGGGTCGAGGTACCCACTACATCATCAGTTCCAGGGCGAGGTCCCTATAGTCAGCGGTGTTGGGTCGAGGTGCCCCCGTTGTCAGTTGTAGTTCCGGGTCGAGGTGCCCAGGGTCGAGGTACCCACTACATCATCAGTTCCAGGGCGAGGTCCCTATAGTCAGCGGTGTTGGTCGAGGTGCCCAGGGTCGAGGTGCCCCCGTTGTCAGTTGTAGTTCCGGGTCGAGGTGCCCAAGGTCGAGGTACCCACTACATAATCAGTTCGAGGGCGAGGTCCCTATAGTCAGCGGTGTTGGGTCGAGGTGCCCAGGGTCGAGGTGCCCCCGTTGTCAGTTGTAGTTCCGGGTCGAGGTGCCCAGGGTCGAGGTAGCCACTACATAATTAGTTCGAGGGTGAGGTCTATATTGTCAGCGGTATTGGGTCGAGGTGCCCAGGGTCGAGGTGCCCCCGTTGTCGGATGCAGTTATTGGGATGCGTCCCAGGATCGAGGTCCGCTGCAGCACCAACTCAGCTCGAGGCAGCAGCCGAGCCAGGTAAGTGAAAATGCATTGCATAACTTTGATAGGATTATTCAAAGCCACATACTGCACAAGTCCCATCAAAGTGGGGGCGACTGTAGGCATTGCAATTTCGCATGTGAAACCCGATGATGAGTCTCAGTTGGAGGCACTACCTTTTTAGCTAAGGATATTGCGGGAAACGGAGGTCGGAAGGGAAGTTCGAAATAAGTACGTCATCAAGTTCATTTCACAAGCTCACTGTCTTCGTTAGTGCTGCGTTCGTTACTTCGTTCGAACATCAGGCAGATTGCGGACGTTCGTGTAGCGTTCGAATTGGCGTTCGAACGGCGTCGGTGTTTCTGGTTTTGCTGCTAGCCTCGCACCCCAGCCCATTTAGCTCCCCAAAGCCCATAAAACACATCCCAATTTAATTAAATAAACATTAAATAAAATATTTAAATCATTTACCAATTAAATAAAACACAAAATATAATCATACATAATAAAGATAAATCAAATATACTAACTTCCTAACTAAACTAATCACATACTAAATCAAAAAGATGTCATGCCTAATTAAAATCAATCATAACCAATTTAAAGATATTGACTTCCTAATCTAGCCAAGATTTGTCCCCCCTCAATCTTTGACTTTCCTTGCTCAACACCAAATCAAATCCTCATTTTAATGCACCAAATCCCTTCCTTGTGAGACAAGGTGAAGCCCTAGCCCTTCTCTATATAAACAACCCCTAACCAAAGCCATCGTCTCATTCACACAAGATCATTCACGGTAATAGCATAAAGAAGTAAAACAATTTCTCTCCTACACCTCCTTCAACAACCGAAACAACCAGCCCTCAAACACTCTCATATTACCGAAAATACAATAGCCATTCACACCCCCTCCAACCACCAAAACAACTCCTAATCACCGCCGAAAATAGCAACCCCCCTAAGCCTCCACAACCAGACCGAAAACACTCTCTTTTACATCATTGAAACAGTCCCTAAACTGCCTTAAAACACACCACCGTAACAACCAAAAATATACCCCCAAACAGCAGCCCCTTTCCACCGAAACTGACCCAAACCAGTCCCTAAGTCACGCCCAAACAGCAGTAATTTAACCCCTAAAATAACAGAAAAATACCTTAAAACATTCCCTAAAAACCTTAAAACAGTAACTTAAAAAACTGCATTCATAATCTTTAAAATAATCACACACAACTGCACTAAGAACCCACACACAAAACTCGGAACAGTCCGTTGAAACGTCAAAACAGGTGACCTAAACAGTGAGCAGCAAAACAGAGGCCGAACAGTAGCAGAACGGAGTTCAAATCGCAAGCAAAACAGCAAAGCAGTGAGCGAGGACGCTAAACCAGTGAACCGGAGAAGTTGAGGAGCTGTACTCTTCCGACGTCCGTGAAACGCAAGCCTGAAAGTTGGCTAAAAGGTTAGACCTGAGGGTATCTTTCACACTCGCTTTTGTACTATTTCTTAAATATTGCTTGTGTGATTGTCATGTTGCATGTTGTGGCCTTTAAGTAAATAAATATGCATGAATTATGAGACGTTGTATGTTGTGGCTGTGGTATGAAATGAGAGATGTGTCAACTCTCGCGGTATATCGGATGGAAACCCGGACATAAATTTCATAGCCGATTTAGAATGGACGGTAATATGATCTGTACTCGGGACACAACTCCACGTACAGCTTGAGTAAACGGCACCCTCTTTTGCTTTGTGTTGCTTTGGTTTATTTATTTTTCGTCACTTGAATTCTGCATGTTGCTTATTTATGCATGATTCAATCGAGCGCATGGGCTTAGTAAGTGGAATAAAAGATCCCCTATGGGGAGGGGTTAAAGCCCCTTACCACGATGCTTTGCCACGCCGGTTGATGTGTGTTCGGTTGGATGTAAGATGTGTTCAATCGGGCATACTTAGTTGGATATGATTGTCTTTATATTTGTATGCATAATGCGATCGAGCGCATGGGCTTAGTAAGTGGAATGAAAGATCCCCTATGGGGAAGGGTTAAAGCCCTTTACCACGATGCTTTGTCGCGCCTCGTATTGTACTATTCGCCATTTATGTATTGCGTCCCATTTCATGCATCAGATATGTCCCCGTTCGAACGCGTCTACGAACGCAACTCGAACGCGCGTGCATTTTGCCTTATCATGCATCAGGTCTCATTTTCGTTCGAACGCGTTCACGAACGCCATATGAACGTGAGCATTCTGTTTCATTTCCGTTCGAACGCGTTCACGAACGCCATACGAATGTGAGCATTCTGTTTCATTTCCGTTCGAATGCATTCACAAACGCCATACGAACGTGAGCATTCTGTTTCCTTTCCGTTCGAACGCGTTTACAAACGCTACTCGAACGAGAACCTTCTGTTTACCGTTCGAACGAGTCTACGAACGCTGCACGAATGCACACGGTAAACAGATCCTCTTGCATCACATTATGACATGTCCATCTTAGTATATAGTTACCCCCTTTTATGTTATGGATTTGTATTGCCCCTCTAGTTGTATATTTCTGTTATGCGCTTAAATATCTTTTCTTAATATGAATGCTAGTAAGAATGCTATTTGTTTGCGCTTCTGTGTCCACCAATGTGTTAATTAACTTGTATGCTTGCCGTATGATAATCCTTATGTATGCAAATTGAGACATAGATTACATGCAAATAGGCTGTATGCAAATTCGAATAATGTGTTACATATAAATTTAGATGAACTTGTTGATGTATGTATGTGAATGTAGAAGCATGATATTCTTAGAAATAAGTGTTACTTAAGCCTGATTAAATTATTATATAAATCCTTTCATTACAAGTGGCATAAGTAAGGGACCATTCCGAACCCAACGGTTTGAGGTCTTCCATTGCGAGGGGTGAGTGCGGCCTTAAATCTCATTTTCCCGGTTCACACTGGGTGGCGACTCCATTATTCTCCGGTTTAGTCCCCCGTGGCTATTCCGTACTCCCGACCGGGCCGCGAGCCTGGGACAGCATGCGTCGCCCAGTTCCTGTGTTCCCACAACGGTCTAACCGTAATGTTTTAATACTTTTACTGGTCTGTTTTTCTACTTCTTGTCGAAACTCTTTAAATTTCTCAAAGGTTTTCGACTTGTGTCTCATAAGATACACATAACCAAAACGTGATGCATCATCTGTAAAGGTTATGAAGTATTCATATCCACCTCTAGCCTGGCTAGACAATGGCCCACTTACGTCACTATGAACGAGGGCTAACTGTTCGGTGGCACGTGCACCTTTACCGCTAAAAGGTGTTTTAGGCATTTTTCCTAATAAACAAGATTCACAGACGTCATGTGAATTTGGATCAAATTCGTCCAAGTACCCACTCTTCGAAAGTGTGGATATGCGAGTCTTGTTAATGTGTCCCAGACGACAATGGCACATATAAGTTTCATATTTTCTACTTAGTTTAAGCCTTTTGTTTGTTACATTATATGTTTGAGATTGATATATATTCAAAATATAAAGACCATTATTCACATCAGCACTGCATATCTCCATATCATTTTTATACATAAAACACCCAGTGTTTCTAAAAACAAAAGTATACCCACATTGGGCTAATAAAGATATAGATATAATATTCCTAGTCAAACTAGGTACATAATAACAGTCTGATAAGTTTAGTACATGCCCCGAGGGCAGTTCCAAAATATAAGTTCCTACAGCCAAAACAGCGACCCTGGTCCCGTTTCCAACTCGTAGATCAATCTCCCCTGAGGCCAGTCTTCTGCTAATCTGCAGATCCTGCACATCAGTACATATATGAGTACCACAACCAGAATCAAAAATCCAAATTTTAAAACTATAAATAGACATGTTTATTTCTATAACAAACATACATGAAGCCGGTGCCTTGCCCGCTTTGATTTCCTTCATGTGCGCCTTGTACTCACGGCAGTCACGCTTCGAGTGACCCTGTTTGCCATACTGTAGGCATATATCTTGGGATTTTTCATTTGCCTTCCCAGAAGACTTTGACGATTTGGCCTTGCCCTTCTTCTTCTTTTTCTTCTTTACACCTCCAGTAGCCTTCGGCCAAGCCTTGGGAGACTGAGATGTTGAAGCGAAGTGCGCCTCATGTTTTTTACCCTTCAATAGCTCTTTTCTACTTCACACAGCATTACCATCAGCTCTCTAAGAGTATGGTATTGGTTCATCATATTGTAGTTCATGATGAACCCGCTCCAGCTGTCAGGAAGAGATTACAAGATCAAATCTATAGAAGTCTCAGCCTCAAAGGTTATGCCTAGCTTACCCAGCTGTTCAATGTCAGTAATCATCTGCGACACATGGTGCTCGACAGATGTACCCTCTGACATTCGAGAGCGAAAGAGCTTCTTCTACAATTCATACCTTTGCGATCTAAGGTTAGATCGATAAAGGTCCTTCAATTTTGCCATCATAGTATATAGATCCAATCCCTTGTTTTGGTGATGAAATCGAAGGATCATCGCAGCGAGGATGACAGATTGACCAGTTGAGTTGTCATCGCTATGAGTCTTCCAAAGCTCAAGCTCAAGCAGATGCTCATTTCCGGGCTTAGGCCCGAGAGGTCTCTCTATCGTATAGAGCTTCCTCTCAGCCCCTAGGACAATCCTGAGGTTCATATCCCAGTCAGAAAAGTTCTCTCCATTAAAGAAAGTTTCGCCCATGATAATGTCTATAACCCCGATCTTTCCAGTCATCTTAATTGCAATAGTTTAACTATTCAATTAACGATTTTTGGGTACAGTCCAACTGTTACAAGAAAAATAATAGAATATTAGTCCAACTAATAAATATTTAAAATGACGAATTAATTTGAAAGCGCGTATTGGCAAGTATTTGAACGAAATTGCAAATTCAATACTAGCCTCCCACTATTTTTCGGCGAGACTTTAACCCTCTGTTGAGTACTCGGGAAACCTAGTTTCCTAGTGGGCTAGGATCCCGTTAAATAACACACAACCTTGAGTTTGGCCAACAAGTTGTATGATATTTAACTAGGTAGATCTCTAAGATCAATTGGATCTCATCCAATTCCTAAATCTGGTAGGTGGACCTCCAAGTTCGAAACATATACATAATATTTATTCCAATATATCCAATATACTTTCCTAACGTTTTCCTCTGAATCAACTAAGCCTTGGCTTTAGCTTAACAAGCTTAATGATTCCAGTTAAGCGGGACCCATTGACCTTGGAAAACTTCGTAATCCATGTCGATGAACAAGAAGTGACCTTGACTTTGGCCAATAAATCACAACTTGCCCAAGACATACGATATGGAACAAAGCTTTCATGGTTCAAACACATCCGCGATGGACATTGATCTTGACTTTGGCCAACAAACCAATGCCAATCTTGGATCTTGAGAACGAACCATTCAATGAAAGGAAAATGTTTAATATTTGATTGAGGGTTTTTCGCGTAAATGGCAACCAATTAATTATCTTTGATTAGGTCTCATCATACACCCTTAAGCATGCATTCTAAAAGCATAATAAGGCGTGATAAATAAATTAATAATGATATGCGGATGGATATCTCACAAATTGTTCCTAGAACAAATCACTCTATTTCCTCTCCCCGGCTAGCACTATTCTAACTTCTACCCAATTACATAATACAATAAAGAAACCTCATTACATTGAGGGGAATTGGTGAGAAGAGAATTACAAAAAGTCGAGAGATAAAGGCTGGACACGCAGGTCCAATTTAATAAATTCTAAATTTATTACAACAATTTCCAAAATTGCCCTCACCCATCTAATATCCATCTGATATACATTATTCATACAATACATCCATGTATTCACACAAAGCATGTTATTCAATCAATCTAATCCAATTAATTAATCTTTGAATTAAGTGATCATCCAATGTTCAAACAATGATTTGATTTGCGCGAGTCCAACTCGTTTAAGAATAAGTACTCAAAGTACGAATTCTTGATTTATATCGAACTACAATTTTAAATCCAATTTAATTTGTATTCAATACTAATTCTTTATTTAATTACAAATTAAATAATTACATTTTTAATGTGCCTTTACGACTTAGATTCTAAATATAATCTTAATGGGTCTCAAAGCCCAATTAATATCCAATGTCAGTTTAATTAAAGTCCAATGGGCTTTTAATTAATTTCATAAGGCTTGTGCTTTGGCCAATATGGGTCAAACCCAAATGCCAAGGCCCAATAAAGGAATCACCCTATTTGCCATAAAATTAATTTTGGCCCATTAGGCGCAATTAAATTTAAAAGGTCCATTAATTACATTTGGACTTTATGGAATGGTTTTAGGCCCAATTTGGATCCAATCCAATTGTCCTAAACTAACTTGGCCCAACCAAGCCCATAAGGCCCAAATATAACAATCTTAGCCCAATTCCAAATTAAGCCTAATTAATTAAATTCTAATATTCCAAATATCACAATTTATTTAATTAAAGTGTATAGCCATAATTAATTATTTAAATTAACATTTCCAAAAAACCAATTTAATTAATTAATCATGCTTTATTATTTTCAATACATGTATAACATTATTGAAACAAAATCAAGTCATTAACATGCTCTTGATGCTCATGGCAATATGGGATTTTTTCATCAATTTTGATTTCAATCAAATTAAATCACAAATCAATATTTCCAAGCATTTTAAACACATCCAATGGTCTAAAAAATCAAAATCACCATGAGCTTAGGGTTCATCATGTATTCGACCAAGCCAAATAATTTGGGAAAAATTATCTAATTAATTTTTTCATAAAATTAATCATCCATAACTCTTAGTTATCATAATCTAAGCATACTCAAATAATCAATTTGATAAAATCATGCTCCAAACAAAAATACCCAAATTCAAGATTATAAACCCTAATCAATTTTATGCTTAAATAGGCGCTCTGATACCATTGTTGGGTTCTCTAAGAACTAGCCAAGGATCTAATAAGCATAAAACATGTGTGAATACTCAAAGAAATATAGCGAAAATTATACTCACTTTGATCGGTTGTGTGGATGTGTTGAGTTCAAAAATTTTGCTCATTTGAAGTGCTTCAAGCTCCTCTTTTGATTTGTATATTGAGCTCCAAGCTTGATGTTTGATTCCAAAATTGTAACATCCCGCCTAGGCCAGGATGCTACCGGCAGGAGACAGGCTAAACCCATCTCCATAAGCCTCTGATTCTAACGAAATTTCGGCATGATGTATTCGTAACATCATGCAACCTGGCCTATAGCCAGCATCCAAATACAACATAAACATAAAATCTCGGCCTCAGGCCGGAATCACAACACTAATGCAATCTAAGGGCCCAACTAAAATACGATGTAGACATAATACAATTGGGGCTCCGTGCCCGAAAATGCGTATATGCAAAAACTTGTACAAACTTTAAACTTATATACAACTCAATTACTTTACAAATGAACTCATAAACAACTTGACTCTTATTCTCCCAAGACCTGGTGACTGGCTGACTGCAATGCTGCTATCCGGCTCCTCAAGCTCTGGTATCTGTGATCAACCGATCAGGTCATCAACCTGCAAAACTCAAACACTGCTTACTCTTTGCTAATCTAGTTCCGACTTTTATTATAACTATCTTTTTTTGATATCATTGAAATATCATCAAATCGGTTTATTAAAATATTCTTTCTGAAAAACTATTATCTGAAAGTTTCTTTCTGAAAATCATTTGCTGAAAACCTTACTTTTACTTTCTCTTTCTGGAAAAGCACTTTCTGAAAACTGTAAACTGTATTTGGGGTATCTGCTGAAAACTGGCGCATAGGGGCGTTACGTATCGCCGTCCCCCCATACGCCCTAGAGCTAGATATGCAAATCCATGACATTGGGGCGTTACGTATCGCCGTCCCCCAAAGCATGCCATACCTGCCCTGAAACTAGTGGTCTTGGGGCGTTACGTATCGCCGTCCCCCAAGCCACAACTAGAACTGGGGTTGCAAATCTATGCTACCGCCCAAGCTCTGAACTGGAGATCAGGTACACGATCCTATGCCGCCATCCTGTCTCATAAACTAGGATCTAGGGGCGTTACGTATCGCCGTCCCCCTAATCCTCTACATGTGCACATGTCTCTGTAACCGTCAATTCCATAATATCCGTCAATTCCAAACTGTCTCAAGTTGCATACTGGGGTGAGTTTTTCCCTCATGCCCCGAAAACATAAACTCATAATCTGTATTTCAAAACTGTGAAAACATTTTCTAAAATACTTTTCTTTAAAAACCCTTTTTGAATTTCCAAAACCATTCTTTATTTCAACTTAATTCATGAAAGTCATAATGCACAACATGCCTATACATTTCTTATGCTTTCAGAAATCACAGCCATATTTTATTATATACTTATCTTATGCATTCCTACATATTAATGATTCATGTATTCTATTCCTTTTTATACCTTCGTCTTTAGCTGTCTTTTAATCTATAAACTAACTCTATCATAACTGAAATACCTCAAACACAAAGCATTTACTCAACATACTTCTATACCATGATCTCTACTCAACTCATTGCCAAAATAAAATTAATGAATTCCCTCGATGCACTAGTTATAACATAATCCTTGAAGCCATTAATCAAGTAACGAACTTCTAGACTTCCAATACATCCGAGCAAACAAGGTTCCCCGCCATTGAACACTTTCCTCCAAGAGATAAATAGTGGGCTGAAAACTAAATTTCTCTATTTACACAAAAGAAGTATAAATATTACAATGAAAGGAAATAAAAGGATTAATGGATTTATTACCATAATATCATTGCAGTAAAAGAAATTAAAGAAGCATATTGGCTGTATAAACTGATACAAGCAATTTCTTCAATGTATTTATCAAAGTTAATTTCAATTCGGTGCTTACTCAAATTCTTGTTACCAAATCGTATTACACATATATATATCCATTATACATTCTTTTATTTCTAATTTTTCCATATATCGCACCTAAATACATTATATTATTATCCTAAATTACTCATCATAGTATTTAATCTTATGCCTTAAAAGTATTATTTCCATGACTCCTAAAACCAGCAAATACATATCCATAAACTAAATACATATCAGTTTCTGAAACTTAGGTCTGTGCACACTAACTCAATGATTCCATTTTCATACTTCCCAAACTGATACTTCTAACAATCATATATTCTCATTAATTTCATTCTCATTGACCATCATATAACATCTTCACAAATCATTTTACTATTACAGCCACTAGTCCCACAGCCCCTACTGTTTCTGTCTCATCCACTACTTTCATCGTCTCCACTACTACTACTTCTATTTCTCTCTACACCACACCGTATATATACACATACACACATAAAATCAGAACGTCATTTATTTTATTTCTTGATTACAAAGAACGCACATAATACATATCCATCTCATCATTACATTGCACATAAATAAATAAAAAATCCAATCCCAGGGTTCATGTCATTTTTTTTTTTCCAAATCTCCAATTACTTTAATCCGGTTAATTTCCTTCAATTCCAAGGTTAAAATCAGTTTTAAATCACTCTAATATACTCTTCTTTACAATTCGTAATTCAATTTTGAAATTAATCCAAGAACCCCCCAATTTATCAAATTCAATCAAAACTCAAGAATCATCACCTAGTGTACTTACTTGGATTTCCTCATGCATCTATAAACACTGAAGCTGTTGAACTGAATTAAACTCCCTGGTTTCTGGTTCTCTCATTCTTCTTCTTCTTCCTTCGAATCTCTCACTCGCTTCATGTCTCTGCTCACTGCCTCTCTTCTGGTTTCAGTCTGCTTTTTTTCTTCTTCTTCTCTGTTTTCAGTTTCTTTCTCTCTCATCCCCTGATTTCCCTCATCTCTTCTCTCTCTTTCTATTTCGCCTCAGCTCTCTCTCTGTTCTGTCTTCCTTCTTCTTGGTCTTCTCTTATTTCTTCACTTCTCTCTCTCTCTCTCTCTCTCGATGTTTCTTCTCTCCTTTTCGTCTCTGTGTGTGTTTCTGATTTCGTGTGCGTGTGTAAGCTGTGTATTTTATTCTATGTGTGTATTGTAATTATTGTCTGGGTATGTGATAAACAAATCATACACGTGTGTGTGTGTATGGAGGACATGTGTAAGTGTTACAAAAATATCTAATTCATGTTAGCTAATTTAATAATTCACAATTTAGTCCCTCAAATTTAATCCAATAACAAAATTGTAAATTAATTTCATGAAAATGCTACCATTTTGAAATTAAATTTATCTCGCGTTCGGAAGCGGCCTCATGCGCGAAAATTAAAATTCACGCTAATGTTCTAAAATAACCCGGGATGTTACATTCACCCCTCCTTATATAGGATTCGTCCTCGAATCCTGACCTGGGCATACTGAAACCAATAACAAGCAATGACTGGAAACTAATCATCAAACAAAGACCGATATGGTCCAAACAAAACATATACTTACTGAGTTAGTCGAATAGCCAGCAGCTGCAGTCACCGACACTCTATAACCTCTGCTCTGATACCATCTTTGTAACATCCCGCCTAGGCCAGGATGCTACCGGCAGGAGACAGGCTAAACCCATCTCCATAAGCCTCTGATTCTAACGAAATTTCGGCATGATGTATTCGTAACATCATGCAACCTGGCCTATAGCCAGCATCCAAATACAACATAAACATAAAATCTCGGCCTCAGGCCGGAATCACAACACTAATGCAATCTAAGGGCCCAACTAAAATACGATGTAGACATAATACAATTGGGGCTCCGTGCCCGAAAATGCGTATATGCAAAAACTTGTACAAACTTTAAACTTATATACAACTCAATTACTTTACAAATGAACTCATAAACAACTTGACTCTTATTCTCCCAAGACCTGGTGACTGGCTGACTGCAATGCTGCTATCCGGCTCCTCAAGCTCTGGTATCTGTGATCAACCGATCAGGTCATCAACCTGCAAAACTCAAACACTGCTTACTCTTTGCTAATCTAGTTCCGACTTTTATTATAACTATCTTTTTTTGATATCATTGAAATATCATCAAATCGGTTTATTAAAATATTCTTTCTGAAAAACTATTATCTGAAAGTTTCTTTCTGAAAATCATTTGCTGAAAACCTTACTTTTACTTTCTCTTTCTGGAAAAGCACTTTCTGAAAACTGTAAACTGTATTTGGGGTATCTGCTGAAAACTGGCGCATAGGGGCGTTACGTATCGCCGTCCCCCCATACGCCCTAGAGCTAGATATGCAAATCCATGACATTGGGGCGTTACGTATCGCCGTCCCCCAAAGCATGCCATACCTGCCCTGAAACTAGTGGTCTTGGGGCGTTACGTATCGCCGTCCCCCAAGCCACAACTAGAACTGGGGTTGCAAATCTATGCTACCGCCCAAGCTCTGAACTGGAGATCAGGTACACGATCCTATGCCGCCATCCTGTCTCATAAACTAGGATCTAGGGGCGTTACGTATCGCCGTCCCCCTAGTCCTCTACATGTGCACATGTCTCTGTAACCGTCAATTCCATAATATCCGTCAATTCCAAACTGTCTCAAGTTGCATACTGGGGTGAGTTTTTCCCTCATGCCCCGAAAACATAAACTCATAATCTGTATTCAAAACTGTGAAAACATTTTCTAAAATACTTTTCTTTAAAAACCCTTTTTGAATTTCCAAAACCATTCTTTATTTCAACTTAATTCATGAAAGTCATAATGCACAACATGCCTATACATTTCTTATGCTTTCAGAAATCACAGCCATATTTTATTATATACTTATCTTATGCATTCCTACATATTAATGATTCATGTATTCTATTCCTTTTTATACCTTCGTCTTTAGCTGTCTTTTAATCTAAACTAACTCTATCATAACTGAAATACCTCAAACACAAAGCATTTACTCAACATACTTCTATACCATGATCTCTACTCAACTCATTGCCAATGAATAAAATTAATGAATTCCCTCGATGCACTAGTTATAACATAATCCTTGAAGCCATTAATCAAGTAACGAACTTCTAGACTTCCAATACATCCAAGCAAACAAGGTTCCCCGCCATTGAACACTTTCCTCCAAGAGATAAATAGTGGGCTGAAAACTAAATTTCTCTATTTACACAAAAGAAGTATAAATATTACAATGAAAGGAAATAAAAGGATTAATGGATTTATTACCATAATATCATTGCAGTAAAAGAAATTAAAGAAGCATATTGGCTGTATAAACTGATACAAGCAATTTCTTCAATGTATTTATCAAAGTTAATTTCAATTCGGTGCTTACTCAAATTCTTGTTACCAAATCGTATTAACACATATATATCCATTATACATTCTTTTATTTCTAATTTTTCCATATATCGCACCTAAATACATTATATTATTATCCTAAATTACTCATCATAGTATTTAATCTTATGCCTTAAAAGTATTATTTCCATGACTCCTAAAACCAGCAAATACATATCCATAAACTAAATACATATCAGTTTCTGAAACTTAGGTCTGTGCACACTAACTCAATGATTCCATTTTCATACTTCCCAAACTGATACTTCTAACAATCATATATTCTCATTAATTTCATTCTCATTGACCATCATATAACATCTTCACAAATCATTTTACTATTACAGCCACTAGTCCCACAGCCCCTACTGTTTCTGTCTCATCCACTACTTTCATCGTCTCCACTACTACTACTTCTATTTCTCTCTACACCACAGCCGTATATATACACATACACACATAAAATCAGAACGTCATTTTTTTATTTCTTGATTACAAAGAACGCACATAATACATATCCATCTCATCATTACATTGCACATAAATAATAAAAAATCCAATCCCAGGGTTCATGTCATTTTTTTTTTTCCAAATCTCCAATTACTTTAATCCGGTTAATTTCCTTCAATTCCAAGGTTAAAATCAGTTTTAAATCACTCTAATATACTCTTCTTTACAATTCGTAATTCAATTTTGAAATTAATCCAAGAACCCCCCAATTTATCAAATTCAATCAAAACTCAAGAAAATCATCACCTAGTGTACTTACTTGGATTTCCTCATGCATCTATAAACACTGAAGCTGTTGAACTGAATTAAACTCCCTGGTTTCTGGTTCTCTCATTCTTCTTCTTCTTCCTTCGAATCTCTCACTCGCTTCATGTCTCTGCTCACTGCCTCTCTTCTGGTTTCAGTCTGCTTTTTTTTTTCTTCTTCTCTGTTTTCAGTTTCTTTCTCTCTCGGTCATCCCCTGATTTCCCTCATCTCTTCTCTCTCTTTCTATTTCGCCTCAGCTCTCTCTCTGTTCTGTCTTCCTTCTTCTTGGTCTTCTCTTATTTCTTCACTTCTCTCTCTCTCTCTCTCTCTCGATGTTTCTTCTCTCCTTTTCGTCTCTGTGTGTTTTCTGATTTCGTGTGCGTGTGTAAGCTGTGTATTTTATTCTATGTGTGTATTGTAATTATTGTCTGGGTATGTGATAAACAAATCATACACGTGTGTGTGTGTATGGAGGACATGTGTAAGTGTTACAAAAATATCTAATTCATGTTAGCTAATTTAATAATTCACAATTTAGTCCCTCAAATTTAATCCAATAACAAAATTGTAAATTAATTTCATGAAAATGCTACCATTTTGAAATTAAATTTATCTCGCGTTCGGAAGCGGCCTCATGCGCGAAAATTAAAATTCACGCTAATGTTCTAAAATAACCCGGGATGTTACAAAAATCAATGGGAAAGGTTTCCCTATCACCTTTGTATGATTCATTAAGTGCTAGCTAAGGAAGAAAATTGCAACAAAATTCATTCCTTTGTTCTTGGTGGTTCACGGCAAAAAGGGGAGAGGAGAGAGTTATTTAGCTTTTTGATATTTGATTCAAAAATCAATTACCACTTATGAAAAGTCAAAAATAAATTTTGGTATATGCTTTACCAAAAGGCTAAGTAAAGTTTTTGAGGGAAAAATGCATTTAATGCCTCCAACTACTCCCACCAATCAACTTTGACACTTGATGGACAAGTGATGTAAGTTGGTGGGACCCACTTTAATTCAAAATTCAAGTGGCTTGCTCAACACACTTCGGGCTCAGGTTCGCTTAATCCGATTAAACGAATTTTCCGTCGCGACGTAATTAAATCCAATTTAATTAAATAATAATGCCTTGTAAAATTTTTACGAACGTCGCTCGTGAATTAATTATAAATTAATTCGTTCGCCCGAATTAAAATCCAATTCTAATTCCATTATGAAATCTAATTTCATTTAATATATCGAATATATTATTTATCAATTACTTCTAAATTAATCGCTCTCTCTCTTCTTTTCGAATTTTATCCCAGATAAATTTTCGCCGTAATTAATCCAAGATTAATTTTCTATCTCTAATAATTAATCCCCGATTAATTTTGTTCGAGTCATACGTCATCGTTGAATCTTTGAGAAGTGATCCATGAGATCCCTGGATATGTTGGCAGTAAATTCGTTCGTCGGACTATCCGAATACGTGCCTACTGCTGGACAGTTATGACCCATTACGTCACTATTGTACATATCATGGTGTTGTTGCACAAATTAACTATGTGACAAAGGAAATTGCTCTCTTATCATTTGTGATTAGATAACCAAGATGTATAAATGATATGAGGTCCTTATGATTAGTTCCTGGATTGAGATGATATGAGACAATATCAATCCACGAAGCTTTAATCATTAAATATCCATAGTCTGAGTATTATCGAGATTGGACATCGATAATGCGTAAAAGACTAGTATTACACTTGTGAGCCTTGTGAGGGCATAACGACATAGTTATCATATATTTGGGTATAGGATACTCATGCAAGTGTAGTAGGAGGTTGTGTTTTACTAATGGTACAGAAAACAGCTTCGCTCTGGATAGACCCCTCGGAATTCCATTGGCAGTATGACTATGTGTCTATGGAAGTCCGAATCAGGGTAGGTGTATTTGGTCTTAACCTGAGACTTGCACCGCTAATACTTGCGACAATCAATATTCTTTGGTTTTAGGTCGTCCAGGGCTTCAACAGGTTTTGTGTACTCCTCTGCTGGGTATATTGAGAATCGTAGTGTGTTGGGTGTGATGTCAAGATGAAAGTATCACTCCAGTCATAGTGGAGATGATGGTCACGTAAGATACAAAACTGGTTCTCTTATGTACTACAGTCATCGGGATAATATGACTTGGTCATGATTATCCGATTATAGAGATTAGTTACCAGAGATCTGATATGTGCTTCGTATGGGGCAGACACAATTCCAGCCCCAGGCCTAGCATGTGACATCCGATACTGGATCGAGATACGCAATAATAATACGTATACTACGCCTGATATAGATTACATATTCCTGTAAGGATATTTCTGGAGAATTGGGTAGGCATGGCGCTTTGCTAGAAGCCAACCTTGTCTTGTAAATCGGTATAAACGTAGTACTAGGTACTTACGTGTTTGGATAGTCCGACGACCGGATTTACTGCCAACATATCCGAGGATCTCATGGGTCACTTCCCGAAGATTCACCGATGACATATAACTCGCACTTTATTAATATGGGATTAATGAAATGAGAGAGAAAATTAATCTGGGATTAATTACAGAGATATTTTATCTGGGATAAAATATTTATTAAAGAGAGAAAACGATTAATTTGGAATTAATTAATAAAATAATATATTCGATATATTATACGAAATTGGATTCGATTTCGACGCGGAATTAAATTAGAATTTAATTCGGGCGAATGAGTTAATTAAGAATTAATTCGTTAGCGACGTGAATAGTGATTTTGCTAGGTATAATTATTTAATTACGACGCAACAGAAAATTCGTTAATTCAGAATTAGCGAACCCGAGCCCGGGAGTGTTTACAGGCCCACTCGCATTGCGAATTTAAGTGCGGCCCACAAGTCACATCAAGCGTCAAATCATTAATCACATCAAGCGTCAAATCATTAATCACATCAATCGTCAAATCACATATCATTTGAGTGATGTGACAATTTATCACTTGATTGATTGATGGAGTTGGTTGGCAATAAAGCCTTGACTTTTTGGAAAAGAATAAATTGGTAAATGAATTGGAATTCATTAAGTGTATTATTAGATACACATTTTGCCACAACCAACAAAACTCACTCTCTATTTCTTCCTCTCTCTCTCAACGCCCAAAGTGGGCTGTTTTTCCTTCTGGTTTTGGCTCACTGCCGAGAGCAAGGAGAAGCAAAATGTGATGATTTTGTGGCAAATCAAGAGTGCTAGGACACATTGGAGTCATCCTAAGGTGATAGGGAAACCTACTTATGAGCATGGAATCACTTCACCAAGCTTGGAGCATCAATGGAGGACCGAAAATGGAGCAATTCTTGGAGATAAAAACTGCACTGCCAGAGCACCAAGGAGGGCAGGAAAAGTTTTGTTCTTCGCCGTATCGTTCAACCGCTGATGTGTAAGTATTCCGAACACTCCTCGATGTATTCACATGTATGTTTTATGCTTGATAATCTATCCTCGGGACTTAGAGATTTCCCAACAATGGTATCAGAGCGAGTAAAAGCATGAAACTTGATTTAGGGTTAAAATTGGGTAAAATGTATTTGAGCATGAATTGATGAAATTGGATGATTGAGTATGCTTAAATGTAGTTTAATTGAAGTTTGATTGGATCAATTTCATGAAAAGTTGTTTGGAACAATTTTCCCCAAAAATCATGGCTTGGTCGAATGGTTGATGAACCCTAATGTCTTGGAATTTTATTTTTGATTCATTGGATGACTTGAAATCAAATTGGGTAATGTTGAATTGGATTAAATTGGATTGAATTCAAATCGGACATCAAAATGCCCAAATTCTGAGACTGATATGCATGATATGGGTTTGATTTTTGTTAAAATATGTTGGACATATTTTAAAGATGATAAGCATAATTAATTAGGCTAATTGGTGTTTTGGAAATATTGATTTGGTTGATTAATTATGTAATACAGTTTGATTAATTAAATATGAAATTTGGAATTTTTATGATTTAATTATTGAGCTTAAATTGAATTTAGGCTTGTAATGTTGTAATGGGCTTATGGGCTTGGTTGTACCAAGATTGGTTTAGGCAAATTGGTTGGATCCAATTGGGCCCAAAACCGATTCCATAAAGTCTAATTATGACTAATGGACTTTAATATTTAATTGGACCTAATGGGCCTAAATTGGTTTCTAGGCATATAAGGGTGATTCCTTTAAATGGGCTTTAGTCTTTGGGTTTGACCCACGTTGACCAAATTCCATGCCTTAAGAAATTAATTAAAAGCCCATTGGACTTTAATTAAATTAACATTGGATGTTAATCGGGCTTTGAGACCCGTAACAATTAAATTGGAATTTAAGTCGTAAAGGTACATTATAAAGTGTAATATTTAATTTGGAATTAAATAGTGAATTAGTAGTAAATGCATATTAAATTGGATTTAATGTTGTAGTTTAATTTAATTCAAGAATTCGTACTTTAGTACTTATTCGCAAAACTAGTTGACTCGCGCAATATCAAATCGTTGTTTGAACATTGGATGGTCATTAATCTGCGAATAGGAAACAGGACAAAAGTCGTTGTTTTAACCGTAGATACCTAAGTTTAGGAACTACCCTTCGGGTGTGTACTTAAATTAGGAAACTGTTAAAATGTAACTAGTTTGACTAGATACATTATCTCTATATCAGGGTTTAACCCGTTGCGGGTATACCTTATTTATTCTAGAACACTAAAGTGTTTTCTTATATAAGATGATATTGAGATAAACACATTAGATGTGAATAAAAGAATTTATATTTTGAATATAAATAAATTTCAAGCGTATAATATGACAAACAAATAGCTCAAACTGATTTTATCAGTTGAAACTTAATTGTGGCATTGTTGTCTGGGACAAAATTAAACAAGACTCGTATATCCACACTTTTGAAGAGTGGGTACTAGGACAAATTTGATTCCATTCAAATAATGTCTACGAATCTAGTTTATTAGGAAAAGTGCCTAAAACACCTTTTACTTGGTAAAAGTGAAAGTGCCACCAATCTGTTAGCCCTTATTCATAGTGAAGTAGGTCGGCCCATATCTAGCTAGGCTAGAGGTGGATATGAATATTTCGTGACCTTTACGGATGTGGCATCGCGTTATGGTTATGTGTTTCATTGGAAACACGAATTGGAAACTTTTAGAGTTTCGACAAGAAATAAACAAACAGATCGGCTAAAGTATTAAAACATCACGGTTAGACCATGATGAAAATACTTAAGCAATAAGTTTCTCTTATACTTGAAAGAGTATAGTATTCTTTCAAATGAGGACTCCTCCCGGAACACGTCAGTTTGACGGTGTGTCCGATATGATAAACCGAATTATGCTAGACATGATAAGGCTAATCAGGAGTCGCTCTGAGCTACCATTCCTTCAACGGATACGCATAAAAGTGCCAAAAACTTATTTAGAATAAGGTTCCATAAAAATCTGTTTGACAGACTTCATATTAGATATGAACAGGAAAGAAACTTGGTTTTCACATTCCTGAAGATTTGGCTATGCTAGGCATATGTTTGGATGATACCAAACCAGAACCCAAATCGGATAAGTGGCAAGTTGTAGGTTATCCTAGGGATACCAAAGTATATTACTTATACAACTCACAAGAGGACAATGTAATTGTTGCTCACCATGCGGTTTTCCTAAGAGGAATACCTATATGCAGTGGTAAGTGGGAGGAAAGTAAAACTCGATGAAAATCGGAGTAATACTATTACAGGCACCGAATCTTAATGGAACACAAATAGTTCATCAAGGATGAAACTATACCAATAATCTTCGAATACACAAGAATCGCGTAAGTGGGAGAAGTTAGGAAAACAACCTGGGAGGTATGGGTTTCTGATCTCACCTCATAAAGATGTCAATCTTATTGAGGAATATGAACTGACTATGTATGAGGAAGTGATACAAGGTATCGACTCCCTATTATGGCAAAGTGCCATGATATCCGAAATGGATTCCATGTAAACCAACTATGTTTGGATACTAGTTGATGTACCACAAGGCATTGTGCCTATTGGTACTATATAAGTCTTCAAGGAAGACATACATGGAAGGCAACATACCAACGTACTAAGTTAGGCTTGTAGCGAAAAGGTATCGTTATCAACATTATGTCGATTACGACGAAACCTTTTAACTGTTGCCACGGTATATCCATTTAGATAATTCTTGCAAATGCTGCATGTTTCATTTAGGAAATATGACAGTTGAACGGAAAATCGCTTTCCTGAAAATGAAAGGTTTTGGAGGATGTTTACAACATCCTGGCGGTTTTGTCGTACCAAAACTAGCAAAGAAAGTTTGCAGGTTATTCGCTCCATGGATGGATTGAAGCAAGCATAGCATTCTTGGAATTATCGTTTTGATGTAATCACAATAGTATGTTATTTAATTCGAAACGAAAATGATTCTTGTGTATATTAGAAGGTTAGTGAGAGCGCACTGACAATAAATGTCCTGTAAAATAATGATGATATGTCATTTCTTGGAAATGATATTCCCATAATATAATCGGTGAAAGCTTGGCTTTCATAAGAAAATTCTCCGTAGAATTCTTGGGAGAAACAACCTTTATTCTAGGAATAAAGATCTACTGGGCTAGATCTAAAGGTTGTTCATACTCTCCGAGGAACTCGTACATTGAAATATATGTACGAGACCTGGTGTCTCATACGTTTTGAGCATATGGAGTCACAAACAGGCCAATCCAAGTGATAGTCACTGGATTGAAGTAAGAACGTCTTTGAGTATCTAAGAGGAACTAAGGATGCTGCTTATACTATGGAGAAGGAGAACTTGAAATGACTGGGATCACTGTTGCAAGTTTCCTAACCGATAATAACGACTATAATGGATTAAGGAGTCTACTTGACAAGTTTAATGGATTAAGCACTAAAGTTATCATTACATAAATCTTCCAAACATTATTCTCTACTATTTTCTTAACTCCGGGCTTAGGCATATTATTTTCCAGGACCATCCTGAAATTTATTTCCCAATTTTAAAAATTAAACCATCTAAATACATTTTCCCTAGGATTATGTTTTAAATGTTAATCTTTCAATTTTATCTTGATTCTAATAGTCCAACTATTAATCAATGTTTTCAGGTACTATTTAATAGATCAAAATCTATTATATTGATTACTATAATCCAATTATAAAATCAACTATAAATGAATAGTTTGAATATAGTCCAACTATTTATAAAACAACATTTAAATATTAGTCCAACTAACATTTAATTTATTTGACGAATGATATTTGTTTTGAGCGCGTATGGCAAGTAATTAAACGAATATTGCAAATTCAATTCTTGCCTCCCACTATTTTTCGACGAGCCTCTAACCCTCTGTCGAGTACTCGGGAAACCGTGTTTCCTAGTGGGCTAGGATCCCATTAAATATCACACAATCTTGACTTTGGCCAACACATTGTATGATAATTAACTAGGTAGATCTCTAAGATCGATTGGATCCAATACAATTCCTAGATCCGGTAGGGGGACATCCAAGTCCGAAACATATATCTTATATATGCCAATACATCCAATGTATTACCTAACCTTTTTCCTCTGAATCAACTAAGCCTTGGCTTTGGCACAACAAACTTAGTGATCCCAGTTAAGCGCGACCCATTGACAATAGAAGCTTCGTAATCAATGTCGATGGACAAGAAGTTCTCTTGACTTTGGGCAACAAGCCAATGCCAGTCTCGGATCTTGAGTGAGAATCACTCAATGGAAGGAAAAACGTTTAATATTGTTTGAGGATTTTTCGCGTGCAAATTGGCAACCAATTTATTATCTTTGTTAAGGTCTCATCATCATACACCCTTAAACATGCATTCTAAACACATAATAAAGCGCGTATAAATAAATAATAATGATATGCGGATGGATACTTTACACATTGATCCTAGATCAAATCTCTCACTTTCTCTCTCCCGCTAGCACATGTATTGCTTCTACCCGTTACACTACACTTCTAAAGAAACCTCATTTGCATTGAGGGAAATAGGTGAGAAGAGAATACAAATAAAATGGAGGTGATAAGGCTGGACACGCAGGTCCAATTAATAAATCAAATTTATTAGAACAATTTATAAAATTGCCCCACCCATCTAATATCCATCCAATATACATTATTCATGCATCACAATCATGTATTCACACAAGCATGTTATCAATCAATCTAATCCAATTAATTAATATGATAATTAGTGATCATCCAATGTTCAAACAACGATTTGATTTTGCTTGAGTCAAACTCATTTTTCGAATAAGTACTCAATGTTAGACATTATGACCCATAGCGTCACTGTTTTGTAAATGATATTGTATTAATGTACAAAATTGACTATGTGATAATGCAATTGCCTTTTGCGTTTTGTAAATTATTACTTTGATATATTAATGGCAAAAGTCCATATGATTAGTTCCGTATTGAGATGATATGAGACAGTATCAATATAAAAGGTTTAATCATTAAATATCCCTAGTCGGAGTATTATCGAGATCGGACATCGATAATGCGGAATAGACTAGTATTGCACTTGTGCGCGTTGTGATGGCACAACAGCATAGTTCTCATATATTTAAGTATTGGATACTTATGCAAGTGCGATAGGAGGTTGTGTTTTACCGATGGTACGGAAAACAGCTTCGCTCTGGATAGACCCCGCGGAATCCCATTGGTAGTATGTCTGCGTGTCTATGGGAGGCCGCATCAGGGTAGGTGTATATGGTCTTAACCTGAGACTTGCATCGCTAGTACTTGCGACAATCGGTAAACTTTGGTTTTGGTGGTTTGGGGCTTTAACCGGTTCTGTGTGTAACCTCTTCTGGGTTTATCGAGAATCGTAGTGTACTGGATGTGATGTCAAGATGGAAGTATCACTTCAGACATATGGAGATGATGATCACGCAGGATACAGAACTAGTACTCTATAAAAAGGTTGCAACCGTCGGGACAATATGACCAGGTCAGGATTGTCCGATTTAAAGAGACTAGTTGTTTGATGTCCGATATATGTTTCGTACGGGGCAGACACATTTCCAGCCCCAGGCCTAACATGTGATCGTCCGATACTGGATCGATGTACGCGATACTACGGTATACTACGCTTGATAAAGATCTAATATTCCAATAAGAATATTTCTGGAGAATGGGTAGGCATGGCGCTTTGCTAGAAGCCAACCTTGTCTTGTAAATCGGTAAAAACGTAGTACGAGGTACGTACGTGTTCGGATTATCCGACGACCGTATTTACTGCCAACATATCCGGAGATCTCTTGGGTCGCTTCCTGAAGATTCACCTATGATGTTTGATTCGAACTTTATTAATCTTGGATTAATTACGGAGAAACTTTATCTTGGATAAAATGCCTAATTAGGAGAGAGAACGATTAATTTGGAATTAATCGATAAAATAATATATTCGATATATTAAACGAAATTAGATTTCGACGCGGAATTAAATCGGATTTTAATTCGGGCAAACGAATTAATTTAGAATTAATTCGTTAGCGATGTGAATAGTAATTTCGCTAGGCATAATTATTTAATTTACGTCGCGACGGAAATTCGTTAATTCGGAATTAGCGAAACCGAGCCCGAAAGTGTTTGCGGACACATTCGTATTTTGAAACGAGTGGGACCCGCAAGTCACATCGCGAAGTCTCATCACTTGACATGACTAGTTGATGGATGTCACAAGTCACCTTTATTGAGTGACACATTGTCACTGTTCACGATGTAAGTAGGTGAGGCCATTTAATGGCTTTTTGGAGGGAAAACGTTTTTTACCTTTTGGAAAGGTATTTACCAAATATTTTTGGTAATTATTATCATATCTCTATCTCAGTTTTTTGGAAACAAGAAAGAGAAAAGTATAGAATACAAAAAGCCTTCTCTCCATTTTCTTCTTGCTCACGCCGTGAGCTTCCACAGGCAAGAAAAATTGTTTTTTCATTTTCTCCATTTGCTAGCACAATGAAGGATCAAAGGAGGTGATAGGGAAACAACCTTGGAGCTTGGAATACTAAAAGGCTTGAAGCTTCTTCTTCACTTCTTCTTGGCCGAAAGTTTCCCCACCTTGAAGACTCAAGGATTTTCTTCATCATCTTTCATCACAAGCTTTGTAAGTATGATTCCGCCATGCTTCAAGTTTTACATATATAAATCATGTGTTTCAATTGCTTATACTTTCTTTGGGACTAATAATAGAAACCAACAATGGTATCATGGAGCCATGTTTAAGCATGAAATACATTAGGGTTAATTTGGGTAAAATTGATTGAAGCATGTTCTTGTGAAATTTGATGATTAAGTATGCTTATATGTATGTAATATGATGTTATACATGATCAATTTTGAGAAAAATGCATTGGATGATTTTTCCCCAATTGTTGCTTGGGCCGAATGGAGGTCCTTGGACTGGATTGGAATTTTTTGTGTACAAGTTCATTAGATGACTTAAAACATATACGGGACGTAGATTAGTGATTCAATCGGATTGAAAAACAAATCGAACAAAAAATTTCCCATTGGCCGAATGCAAAAGACATGTAAAAGGACTTGATTTTTTGTTCAAATAAATGTTGGACATGTGTTTTGAACAAGTGATGATTAATAAATTAAATTGATGTTTTGGAATATTTGGTTTAATGAATTAATCATGGATTTACACTTTAATTAATTGAATTTTAAAATTTGGAATATTAAAATTTAATAAATGGGCTTAATTAAATTGGGCTTGTATTATTATATTTTGGCATAATGGGCTTGGTTGGCCAAGTAGATTTGGGCCAAAAGGATTGGATCCAATTTGGGCTTAAATCACTCCATTAAGTCCAAATATAGTAAAATGGGCTTTAATGTTTAATTGGGCCTTATGGGCTTGAAATTGATTTTATGGCATTTAAGGGTGATTCCTTATTTGGGCTTGGTAATTGGGTTTGACCCACATTGACCAAAGCCCAAGCCTTAATAAATCAATTGAAAGCCCATCGGACTTTAATTAAACAAACATTGGATGTTAGTTGGGCTTGGAGACCCAATTAGATTAGATTTAGAATCTAAGTCTTTAAAAGCACATTAAAAGTGTAAACATTTAATTTGGAATTAAATAAATTGAATTAGTATTGAATACGACTTAAATTGGATTTAACGAGTAGTTCGATATAATTCGTGAATTCGTACCTTATGTACTTATTCTCAAACGAGTTGGACTCGCGCAAAATCAAACCGTTGTTTGAACATTGGATGATCACTTAAACAAAGACTAATTAATTGGATTAGATTGGTTGTATAGCATGTCTTGAATTGAATATATATGTATGTGATGAATGAATAGTGTATATCGGATGGATATTAGAAGGGAAAGGGTAATTTTAGAAATTATTGTAAATTTAGAATTTATAAATTGGACCTGCGTGTCCAGCCTTATCTCTTTTATCTCTTTGTATTCTCTTCTCACCTAATTCCCCTCAATGTAAATGAGGTTTCTCTTATTGTATTATGTAATTGGGTAGAAGTAGAATAGTGCTAGCGGGGAGAGGAAAGGAGTGATTTGTTCTAGGAACAAGTTGTTTTATATATCCATCCGTATATCACTATTAATTTACTTTACGCGCTTTATGATGTTTTAGAAGCATGCTTAAGGGTGTATGATGATGAGACCTAACAAAGATAATAAATTGGTTGCCAATTACGCAAAAATCCCTCAATCTATATTAAGCGATTATCCTTCCGTTGAATGATTCTTGTTCAAGATCCAAAATTGGCATTGGTTTGTTGGCCAAAGTCAAGACCTTTGTCAATTGAGGATGTACTTGAATCATGAGAGTTTTGTTCCACATCGGTGTCTTGTCCAAGTTGTGATTTGTTGGCCAAAGTCAAGATCACTTCTTGTCCAACGACATTGATTACGAAACTTTCCTTGTCAATGGGTCCCGCTTAACTGGAATCATTAGGTTTGTTGTGCCAAAGCCAAGGCCTAGATGATTCGGAGGATATGGTTAGGAAAATGTATTAGATACATTGGCATAAGTAATGTACATATGTTTTGGACTTGGATGTCCACCTAACCGGATCTAGGAATTGGATGGGATCCAATTGATCTTTGAGATCTACCTAGTTAAATAGCATACAGCTTGTTGGCCAAAGTCAAGGTTGTGTGTTATTTAACGGGATCCTAGCCCACTAGGAAATAGGATTTCCCGAGTTCTCAACAGAGGGTTAGAGACTTGATGAAAATAGTGGGAGGCTAGTATTGAATTTGCAATTTCGTTCAGATACTTAGCCTTACGCGTCTTTCAAAATTATTTCGTCTATTTATTAAAATTAGTTGGACTAATACATTGTTATTTTTCTTGTAACAGTTTGACTGTACCCATTTTATCGTTAACTAGATAGTTGGACTATCGTAGTTGAGATGGCAAGCAAGGGAATGTCCGAGACATCATCATGGGTGACAATGTCTTTAAGGGCACAAACTTCGCTGATTGGGAAATGAACCTAGGATAGTCCTTGGGGCTGAGAGGATGCTGTACACTATACAGATACCTCTCCCGCCTAAGCCCACTGACCCACTTGAGCTGGAGTTATGGAAAACTCACAGCGATGATTGTGACACAGCTCAGGCTATTATGTTAGCTTCGATGACTCAGCACTTTCGTCGCCATAATAGGGATTTTGATCCTTATAACATGATGGCTAGACTGCAAGATCTCCACCGCACCAATAAGCGTATGGAGAGGTACGAGTTGGTGAAGAAACTCTTCCGCGCCCGAATGACTGAAGGCGCATCAGTTGAGGCCCACGGGACTCAAATGATCGCCGATATTGATGAGTTGGCCAATATGGGAATAGTCTTGGAGGCTGAGCTGACCGTAGATTTGATCTTACAATCACTTCCTGATACTTGGAAACAAATCATAATCAACTACAAGTTGATGGACACGGATGACTCTCTTGGAGAGCTGTTATCCATCTTGAAGGAGTCTGAAAAAGAACTCCATAAAGGGGGCAAGCGCGAGGCGCACTATGCATCGACCTCTCAGGGCCAAGGCTGGGCCCAAAGCAACTGGAGGGGTGAGGAAGAGGAAACATAAGAACAAGGGTAAAGGCAAGTTGACAAAAGCTTCTGGGAAGCCAAGGACAAGTCTCAAGATGTCTGCCTCAACTGCGGCAAGAAGGGTCACTGGAAACGTGACTGCCGAATGGGCAAGGGACACAGGGAGGATATCAAGGCAGGCAAGGCACTAGCCTCTGGTATGTTTGTTATTGAGATAAATATGACTACTTCTAGTTTTAAAAATTGATTTTTGATTCTGGTTGTGCTGCTCATATATGTACTGATTTGCAGGATCTGCAGAATAGCAGGATGCTGGCTTCAGGGGAGGTTGATCTACGAGTCGGAAACGGAACTCCAGTTGCTGTTTTGGCTGTAGGGACTTTTGTTTTGGAATTGCCCTCGGGGCATGTACTTAAACTTTTGAACTGTTATTATATACCTAGTTTGACTAGGAATATCATATCTGTATCTTTGTTAACCCAGCATGGGTACACTTTTGTATTTAGAAACACTGGGTGTTATTTATATAAAGATGATGCAGAAATTTGCACTGCCGTTGCAAATAATGGCCTTTATTTTGAATATAAATGAATCTCCTAAACATAAAATAACAAACAAAAGGCTCAAAAGGAGTAATCTAAAAGATGAAGCTTACATGTGGCATTGTCGTCTAGGACACATCAACAAGACTCGCATATCCACACTTTCGAAGAGTGGGTACTTGGACGGATTTGATCCTAATTCATATGATGTCTGCGAATCTTGTCTTTTAGGCAAAATGCCTAAATCACCTTTTAGTGGTAAAGGTGAACGTGCCACAGAACTGTTAGCCCTCGTTCATAGCGACGTATGTGGGCCCATGTCTAGCCAGGCTAGAGGTGGATATCATTACTTCGTAACCTTTACGGATGATGCATCTCGTTATGGTTATGTGTATCTAATGAGACACAAGTCGGAAACTTTTGAGAAATTCAAAGAGTTTCGACACGAAGTAGAAAAACAAACAGGCAAGAGTATTAAGACATTGCGGTCGGACCGTGGGGGCGAATACTTAAGTTATGAGTTTCAAGATTACTTGAAAGAATATGGTATTCTTTCACAGTGGACTCCTCCTGGAACACCGCAATTAAACGGTGTGTCTGAACGGAGAAACCGTACCTTGTTAGACATGGTAAGGTCGAATGATCGCAGACTGAGCTACCAATATCCTTCTGGGGATACGAATTAAACAGTGCAGTACTTATTTTGAATAAGGTTCCGTCAAAGTCTGTTGAACAGACTCCATATGAGATATGGACAGGGAGGAAACCAGGTTTCTCTTTCCTGAAGATTTGGGGATGCTGGGCATATGTTAAACGTTTGGAAGGTACCAAACTAGAACCCAATCAGATAAATGCCTTTTCGTGGGATATCCGAGGGAAACCAAAGGATATTACTTCTATCACCCACAATAGAACAAAATATTTGTTGCTCTACATGCATTTTTCCTTGAGAAGGAATTCCTAGATGCAGTGGTAAGTGGGAGGAAAGTGGAGCTCGATGAAAATCGTAGTGATACTGTTCCTGGCAATGAACAAACGACGGAACATAAAAAGACCATCCGGGATGAGTCTGTACGACAATCTTCATATACACAAGGACCGCGTAGGTCGGAGAGAGTCAGGACAGTACCTGAGAGGTATGGGTTCCTGATCTCGCCTCATGTAGATACTAATCTTATTGAGGATAATGAACTAGCTACGTATGAGGAAGCGATACAGAATATTGATTCCGCTTTATGGCAAGATGCCATGAAGTCCAAGATGGATTCCATGTACGCCAACCAAGTTTGGACACTGGTTGATGCACCAGAAGGCGTAAAGCCTATTGGATGCAAATGGATCTTCAAGAAGAAGACGGACATGGATGGCAACGTGCAAACGTACAAAGCTAGGCTTGTAGCAAGGGGTATCGTCAACAATATGGTATTGATTATGACGAAACTTTCTCACCCGTTGCCATGATTAAATCCATTCGGATAATGCTTGCAATAGCTGCATATTTCGATTACGAGATATGGCAGATGGACGTTAAAACCGCTTTCCTTAACGGAAACCTTTTGGAGGATGTTTATATGCAACAGTCTGGCGGTTTTATCGTACCTAGACTTGCAAACAAGGTTTGTGTAAGTTAAATCGATACATTTATGGATTGAAGCAAGCATCACGGTCATGGAATCAGCGTTTTGAGCATGTGCAGTCGCTCCAGGCCGATCAGGTGAAGGTCACTGATGGAAGTTAAGAATATCCTTAAGTCCTTAGACGAACTAAGGATGCTTTCTTTAATTTATGGAGGTGGAGAACTTGAGGTATCTGGGTACACCGATGCAAGTTTCCAAACCGACAAGGACGACTTCAAGTCGCAATCGGGGTACATTTTTTGTTTGAATAACGGAGCATTGAGCTGGAAATCTTCCAAGCAAGATACTGTTGCCGATTCAACAACAGAAGCGGAGTATATCGCTGCGTCGGAAGCAAAAAGAAGGCAGTTTGGATCCGGAAATTCCTAATCGGATTAGGAGTAGTTCCGTTAGCAGCTGAGCCCGTGCCATTGTATTGTGACAATAACGGGGCTAAGCACAAGCTAAGGAACCAAGGTCTCATCAACGATCCAAGCATGTTCTTCGGCGTTACCATCTGATTCGGGAGATTATACATCATGGCATGGCGATGTAAAGGTCGAGAAGGTCGCATCGGATGACAACATTGCAGATCCGCTGACGAAGGCTGTTCTTCAGCATGTGTTTGAACGACATATACATAGTTCAGGTATTAGATGCTTGAGTGACTGGCTATAGGCCAAGTGGGAGATTGTTAGACATTATGACCATAGCGTCACTGTTTTGTAAATGATATTGTATTATTGTACAAAATTGACTATGTGATAATGAAATTGCCTTTTGCCGTTTTGTAAATTATTTACTTTGATATATTAATGGCAAAAGTCCATATGATTAGTTCCGTATTGAGATGATATGAGACAGTATCACATATAAAAGGTTTAATCATTAAATATCCCTAGTCGGAGTATTATCGAGATCGGACATCGATTAATGCGGAATAAACTAGTATTGCACTTGTGCGCGTTGTGATGGCACAACGGCATAGTTCTCATATATTTAAGTATTGGATACTTATGCAAGTGCGATAGGAGGTTGGGTTTTACCGATGGTACGGAAAACAGCATCGCTTGGAAAGACCCCGCGGAATCCCATTGGTAATATGTCTGCGTGTCTATGGGAGAGGCCGCATCAGGGTAGGTGTATATGGTCTTAACCTGAGACTTGCATCGCTAGTACTTGCGACATCGGTAAACTTAGGTTTTGGTGGTTCGGGGCTTTAACCGGTTCTGTGTACACCTCTTCTGGGTTTATCGAGAATCGTAGTGTACTGGATGTGATGTCAAGATGGAAGTATCACTTCAGACATATGGAGATGATGATCACGCAGGATACAGAACTAGTACTCTATAAAAGGTTGCAACCGTCGGGACAATATGACCAGGTCAGGATTTTCCGATTTAAAGAGACTAGTTGTTTGATATCCGATATATGTTTCGTACGGGGCAGACACATTTCCAGCCCCAGGCCTAACATGTGATGGTCCGATACTGGATCGATGTACGCGATACTACGATATACTACGCTTGATAAAGATCTAATATTCCAATAAGAATATTTCTGGAGAATTGGGTAGGCATGGCGCTTTGCTAGAAGCCAACCTTGTCTTGTACATGTTGGTTTATTCTAAGGTCCCAAGATCAAACAAGTCATGAAAACATGCGTGAATACATCAACGGAGGTAGCGGAATACTCACATTGATCGGTTATGTCGAATTGAAGACGAATCGAACCAAGAAACTCACTGCCTTGCTCACGCCCACTGCAGCAGCCCACTGCCCTGCAAAACAGAAATTTGAGTGAAGAAACGGAGCTCCTAGCTTCGTCGGATGGATCCCGGCTCATGGTCGAACCTCCCTACCACCTTCGCAAGACTTGTAAGTGTGCTAGCACTTGAATTTTCACCATGAAAATCCACTCTAGCTTCCCTCAAAGTCACGTTTTGTGATGAAAAAACAGTGAGCATTGTGGCCCCTTGGGCGTGAGAGAAGAGAGAACTTTAGAGAGATCTTAATTGTGTTAAGTTAAATGATTTACCAAAAATCAATTATATTTATGCCATAATTTTATTAAATTAATAATAATCTTATGACACAAAAACATGCAATGGCTTAGAGTGTCAAACACTCAAACTCCATGCAAAACCATTGAGTGTATTGTACACTATCACCATGCAATGCATTAGAATTAAATGATGCATAAAAATGACATGTGTCATGTGGGCCCCACACGTTTCCAAATGAAAGTGGGCCCACGTGCACTCACGCGTTCGGGTTCGATATTTCTGAAATACCGAGCTTACGTCGCGACGTTAATTCAATCGAATAATTACGGCTAGCGAAATTATATTTACGTCGCTAACGAATTAATTCTAAATTAACTCGTTTGCCCGAATTAAAATCTAATTTTAATTCCGCGTCGAAATCTAATTTCGTTTATATATCGAATATATTAATTTACCGATTAATTCCAAATTAATCGTTATCTCTCTCTAGACGATATTTTACTAGATAAAATATCTCCGTAATTAATCCTAGATTAATTTTCTCTCTCTCTATATAATCCCAGATTATTCAAGAGTGCAAGTTGTGCGTCATCGGTGGTATCGGGGAAGCGACCCATGAGATCCCCGGATAATCTGGCAGTAAATACGGTCGTCGGAGTATCCGAATCACGTACGTACCAAGTACTACGTTCTACCGATTTACGAGACAAGGTCGACTCCTAGCAAAGCACCAAGTCTTCCCAAGTTCTCCGGACATATTCATCAAAGAATATCAAAGATCTGTATCAAGCGTAGTATAAGATTGTATTGTGCATATCGGCCCAGTATCGGATAATCACGTGCTAGGGCTGGGGCTGGATAAGTGTCTGCCCCGTCCGAAACACATATCGGATGTCTGGTAACTAGTCTCTATAATCGGATATTCATGACCTGGTCCTAATATCACGATTGGATGCGCATCACTTAAGAGCACTAATACCGTATCCTGTGTGACATCATCTCCATTATGACTGGAGTGATACTTCCGTCTTGACATCACATCCAATACACTACGATTCCTGATAAACCCAGAAGAGGTGAACACAGAACCAGTAAAGATCCGCCACCACCAAAACCAAAGTTTACCGATTGTCGTAAGTATTAGCGATGCAAGTCAAGTTAAGACTATACACACCTACCTTGATTTCGGCCTCCCATAGACACCTAGTCATATACCAATGGGATTCCGAAGGGTCTATCCAGAGCGAAGCTGTTTCCCGTACCATCGGTGAAAACACGACCTCCTATCGCACTTGCACAAGTATCCAATACTTATATATATGAGAACTATGCCGTTGTGCCCTCACAACGCGCACAAGTGCAATACTAGCCTATTCCGCATTATCGATGTCCAGTCTCGATAATACTACGGCTAGGGATATTTAATGATTAATCCTTCGTGGACTGATACTGTCTCATATCATCTCAATCCAGGAACTAATCATAGGGACCTCTCTTCATTTATATATCTATGGTGATCTAATCACAAATGACGAGAGTGCAATTTCCTTGTTACATAGTTAATTTGCTACAACAACACAATGATCTGTGCAATAGTGACGCTATGGGTCATATTATCCAACAATCTCCCACTTGGCACATAGCCAGTCACTCTAGTGTCCTACACCTGAACTATGTACGGTTCGCTCAAATTACTGAGGAAAGGTTTTCGTCAGCGGATTTGTTTCGATTATCGTTGACGCGATTTACACGATCATCACATCGCCACGATGTATGATCCGAACGAATCAGATGATATAGAAGTATATATCTGGATCGTCGATGAGACCTTTAATTCCTTAGCCTGTGCTGACGCCTAGCTCAGCTGCTAACAGAATTATATCTAATCTAATTAGATTTATTTTCGACCCAAAAGACTTCTATTGCTGCCTCAGCTGCAGCAGCAATAATCCGCATTTGTTTTTTTCGGCAACAGTATCTTGCTGGAAGATTTCCAGCTCAGTGTTCCGTTATTCAAACTTTATAGTACCACAGTATTTAACTGTTTGGAAACTTGCAGCAGTGATCCCAGTCACTTCAAGTTCTCCTTCTCCATAGTTTAAGACAACATCTTTAGTTCTCTCAGATACTAAACAGATGTTCTTAATCTTAATCCAGTGACTATCACTTGGATTGACCTGATCGTGACTCCATATATGCTCGAAGCGTATGAGACATCCTATCAAGTACATTTTAAATGTACAATTCGCAGAGAGAGTGTTAACAACTCCAAATCTATCCCAGTTAGATCTTTATTCCTTGAATAAAGGTTGTTACTCCCCAGAATTCTACGGAGAATTCCTATTGAAAGCCAAGCTTTCAACAATAGCTATGGGAATTTCACTGTCAGGCGCTCTCCCACTAACCTCATCTTACACAAGAATATTTCGTTTGAGTAAAATCCATTAATTATTTCAAAAACGTTCATTCTCCCACGTCAAATGCCTCAATATCACATAGTAAAATGAATAGAAACCAATTATCACAAGGCACAAGTAAAACGAACGAAAGACAAGCAAACAGATAACCATTATATAAAAAGCGGATGTAAGCCCACTCCGAAACAAAAAAAGTCAGTTTCCAAAGAACCTTATGCTTGCATGATCCAAACATGATCGAATACCCCGCAAACCTTGTTTGTCGGTATATATAAAATCGCAGGATGTTGTAAATATCCTCCAAAAGGTTCCTTTTCAGGAAAGCGATTTGATCTATAACTGGACACATTTCATAAATGAAATATACAGTTATTTTCAAGCATCTTCAAAATGGATTTACCATGGCAACAGGAAAAAAGGTTAAACCGTTATTAAGATAATGTTGATAACGATTACCTTTCCGTCGAAAGCATAGGTTTGCACGTTGGTATGTTGCCATCCATGTATGTCTTCCTTGAAGACATTTTTAGTACCAATAGGCACAATGCCTTGTGGTACAACAACTAGTATCCAAACATAGTTGTTATACATGGAATCCATTTGGACTCATGGCACTTTGCCATAACAGGGAGTCGATACCTCGTATCACTTTCCTCATAACGTAGTCGGATGGTACACCTCCATAAGATTGACATCTTTATGGGGTGAGATCAGAAACACATACCTTAGGTTGTTTTCTGACTCTATCCGATTTACGAAGTTTTGTGTATTTGAAGATTAATGGTATAGTTTCATCTAGATGAAACTATTTGTGTTCCATTAAGGACTTCGTGCCTTGAACAGTATTACTCCGATTTTCATCGAGTATCACTATCATCCCACTGACCACTGCATATCGGTATTCCTCTCAGGAAACAACCGCATGGTGAGCAACAATTACATTGTTCTCATGTGGGATTTATAAGTATTATACTTAAGGTTTCCCTTAGATAACCTATATTGGCACTTATCCAATTTGGGTCCTTAGTTTGGTATCAACCAAACGTTATGCCGGCCTACCCAAAATTATCAGGAATGAGAAACCTCGTTTCTTCCCTGTTCATATCTATATGAATCTGTCAAACCGATTTATATGGAACCTTATTCTAAATAAGTTTTGCACTGTTAATACATATCCGTGTGAGGAAGGAGATAGTAGCTCAAAGCGACTCGTGTGATAAACCTTATTATGTCCAACAAAATTCGATTTTAGTTCGGACACACCGTCTAACTGACGTTGTCTCGAGAGGAGTCCTCATCTGAAAGAATACCATACTCTTTCATGTACGTATGAAACTTACTGCTTAAGTATTTTCCATACGGTATTACCGTGGCGGGGAATAACACTGTAGCCGATCTGTTGTCTATTCGTGTCGAAACTCTAAAGTTTCCGATCTTTGTTTTCAAAGAAACACATAACCACAACGTGATGTCACATCCGTTAAGGTCACGAAATATTCATGTTCACATCTAGCCTAGCTAGATATGGCCCACTTACTTCACCATGAATAAGGTAACAGATCGGTGGCCCTTTTACTATTACCAAGTAAATAGTATTTTAGGTATTTAACTAATAAACTAGATTCGTAGACCTTATTGAATAGTCAAATCAGTCCTAGTAGCCACTCTTAAAAGTGTGGATATACGAGTCTTCTTTATTGTGTCCTAGACAACAATGCCACAAATAAGTCTCTATTGATCAAATCAATTTGAGCTATTTATTTGTCATTTTATAGGTTTGAATTTTTCTTTATATTCAAAATATAATTTCTGTTATTTAATCCAATGTATTTATCTAGTATCATCTTTATATAATGAAACACTTTAGTGTTCTAGAATATAAAGGTTTTATCCGTAATGGATTAAAAAAGTGACTATAGAGATAATGTCTCTAGTTAAACTAGTTTACATATAACATTTCCTAATTTAAGTACATACCCAAAGGGGTAGTTCCTAAATTTAGGTATCTACGGTCGAAACAGAGACTTTCGTCCCGTTTCCAATTCGCAGAGAAAATCGGCTGAAGGCATATCCAGCTCACAGCGGATTCTGAACGTCAATACATTATGTATTATGTACCACACTAAGTATTTAAAATCCAATTTCAATACTAGTAGTAAACATAACTTTGACAAATATTTTAAAGTTCGAGCCTCGCCATTTCTTTAATTCTTCGTGTCTTCCATATCCAAATGGTAGTCACTTTGGGATATGTCAATTATCCTTTTCAATATATTTCACAAACTTGGCCCAAGCCTTGGGTTCAGAATATCGAAACGATGTGCACCTTGTGCTTCATGCCCAATTGCAAACTTTGACTTTTCTCCACTAGAATAGTCAATAATTGCAACTTTAATACTTTTAAATCTAAGATAGATTTATTAAAGGTAGATTAATTAAGCACTAAAGTCAGCATCACAGAAATCTTCCAAAGACTTTATGCTCTACTATTTGCTTCTTATGGGCTTAGTAATATAAGTATTTTATCAAATAAATTAACCTATTATTAATTCGAATTGAAAATTAAATCATTTAAAACATTTAATCCAAGGATTATATATTTTAAATATTCAACCTTTTCAATTCTTTACGGATTTAATAGGCCAACGATAATCAAATGGGGGAAGGGACGATTATTAGAAGGATTACAATAAGCCAAGAGTTAAGCAACGAGAAGGGGAAGAGGGAGGACAAGAATCCCAGGAGAAAATCAAACTATCATTGAAGGCCAATCGATGGAGGACGATAAATCCCATTATAAAAGCAACTAGAAGTTTAAGATTTGATTACGATAAGCCCATTATAAAATCAACTAATCATTTAATGAAATTATATTGATTACTATAATCCAATTATAAAATCACTATATATTGAATGAGTTTGTATATAGTCAACTATATATATTGTTTAAAACAACATAAAATATTAGTCCGACTACTACTTTTGACTTAATATGACAGAGTAAAATAAAATGAGCGTGTTTAGCGAGTATTCGAACGAATGTTGCAAATTCAATACTTGTCCTCCCACTTTTCGTCGAGCCTCTAACCCTCTGTGGAGTACTCGGGAAACCGCGTTTCTAGTGGGCTAGGATCCTATTAAATAACACACAACCCTGACTTTGGCCAATAAAAAGCTGTATGCTATTTAACTAGGTAGATCTCACAGATCAATTGGATCTCATCCAATTCCTAGATCCGGTTAGGTGGACATCCAAAGTCCGAAACAATATGTAAATGTCAATGTATCCATTACATTTTCCTACCCTATCCTCCGAATCATCTAGGCCTTGGCTTTGGCCAAAAACAAACCTATGATTCCAGTTAAGCGGGGACCCATTGACGAGGAAGTTTCGTAATCAATGTCATTGGACAAAAAGTGACCTGACTTTGCCAATAAAAATCACGATTTGGACAAGACACCGATATGCAACAAAAACTCTCATGATTCAAGTACATCCTTGATTGACAAAGGTCTTGACTTTGGTCAAAACAAACCAATGCCAACTTCGGATCTTGAACAAGAATCATTCAATGGAAGGATATTTGCTTAATATAGATTGAGGATTTTCGCGTGCAAATTGGCTACCAATTTAATTATCTTTGTTAAGGTCTCATCATCATACACCCTTAAACATGCATTCTAAATACAAATAAAAGCGAGTATGAAATAAAATAATAATGATATGCGGATGGTACTTAACACTTGATCCTAGATCAAATCTCTCCCTTTCTCACTCAAGCTAGCACTTGTACTACTTCTACCCGTTACACTAACTTCTAAAAAAACTCATATACATAGAGGGGAATAGGTGAGAAGAGAATACAAATAGAAAGAAGGTGATAAGGCTGGACACGCAGGTCCAATTTAATAAATCGAATTTATTACAACAATTTCTAAAATTGCCCACCCATCTATATCCATCCGATATGCATTATTCATTCAACACAACCACGTATTCACACACATAAGCATGCTATCAATCAATCTAATCAATTAATTAATCTGATAATTAAGTGATCATCCAATGTTCAAACAACGAATTTGATTTTGTTCGAGTCAAACTCGTTTTTGCGAACAAGTACTTAAGGTACAAATTCATGAATTAAATTAAACTACATCATTAAATCTAATTTAACATGTATTTAATACTAATTCACTATTCAATTCCAAATTAAATATTGCACTTTATTTAATAAACCTTTTACGATTTAAATTCAAAATTCAATCGCGTCGGGACTCAAAGTCCGATTTAACGTCCAACGTCAATTTAATTAAGTCTAATGGGCTTCAATTTATTTCTTTAGGCGGCAACCAAAGCCCAATAGTGGAATCACCCAAAATGGCTTAGAAATCAATTTCGGCCCATTAGGCCCAATTAAACATTAAAGGTTCATTAGTCGCATTTGGGCTTTATGGTTAAGGTTTTAGGCCCAATTGGATCCAATCCACTTGGCCTAAACCAAACTTGATAAATCAAGCCCAAAGCCCCCCAATTACAACAATTCAAGCCCCCAAATCCAATTAAGCCTAAATAATTAAATACACTAATCCCAATTACGCAATTTAATTACCTAAAGTACATTATGATGATTAATAACCTAAATTGATATTTCCGAAGCACCAAATTAGTCCAATTAATCATGCTTAATTCATTTCACATGTCAAACACACATAATGAAAAATCAAAACCATTAACATGCTCAATGCTCTCGGCCAAAAGAGGGATTTGTGCCCGATTCGGTTTCGATCCAATCGAACCCACAATCAACATTAAATCACCATCCGATTTGATTTTATTACACATCCAATGTCACAAATCAAAAAACACCAAGACATTAGGGCATTATTCCAATCGGCCAAGGTGATCAATTTGGGGATTTTAGTTCAATTCAAAAATCCAATCCAATTAGTTTAAAATTAACATTATCCTAAATGATTTCAACTCATCAAATGAATCAAAAACAAATATTCCAAGAATTCCAAATGATCAAACCATTCGGCCAAGGACTTAATTTAGGGGAAAATAATTCCAAATCATTTTTCATCAAATTAGTCCAACCAAAATGAATTTTAACATGTTATAAGCATACTCAAACAAACAATTTATTCAAATCATGCTCAAATCACATTTACCCAAATTTTAAACCCTACATTTTTCATGCTTGCAACATTAGCTCTGATACCATTGTTGTTTATTCTAAGGTCCCAAGATCAAACAAGTCATGAAAACATGCGTGAATACACAGGTAGGTAGCGGAATACTCACATTGATCGGTTATGTCGAATTGAAGACGAATCGAACCAAGAAAACTCACTGCCTTGCTCACGCCCACTGCAGCAGCCCACTGCCTTGCAAAACAGAAATTTGAGTGAAGAAACGAGCTCCTAGCTTCGTCGGAATGGATCCCGGCTCATGGTCGAACCTCCCTACCACTTCGCAAGACTGTAGTGTGCTAGCACTTGAATTTTCACCATGGAAATCCACTCTAGTCCCTCAAAGTCACGTTTTTGCGTTTCTTCTGATGAAAAACATTTAGCATTGT